>JAOTAV010068719.1:0-13791 GCA_026546445.1 Cyclargus thomasi | reverse complement strand
ACTGAACATCTGCTTCCACACTCTGATACTGGCAACTCCTAAACGGGGAGGCATACGCCAAGAAGAAGAAGAAGAACAATTGTAGTGGCGTATTTGGGTACAGTTTTTCGTCGTGCTCCTTTTAGTAGATATTTGGTAGTTTATTCCTCCAAAACCTAATCAATTACAAATTAAAAAAAAAAGAATTTACGACTTCAGTACGTTGTTAATGTTGATGATCGGCCATCTTGAGTCCACTAAAGAGCTTAACAACATAAATACGTTTGGACATACACTTAAAATTTAGTTAAAATTCAATTATCTACCTAATACGAGTAAACCAGACATAACGTTGAATAAAGATCCTAAGCTGGACTTGAAATCGAGTTTTCATACATGACGACCGTCTTAGGAGCTCAGAATATATATAATAATTTGCAATCAATCATGCCGCTAATTTGATAGGCGGTTTGATTACATTTTTGGCTGACAGTTAAGTGTTGATTGACTTCAATTACAAGTAAAAGTAAGTCATTAACTAGGTCACAGATATGTATTTATAAACTAACCTTAGATTAACTAAACAACAATATTCGTCACGGCTATGGCTACAATCCAAAATTGTAATTGAATTGCTAGCTACAATTGAAACGAAATTGAAAACCGATTATTAAAGGTCAATAAATCATGACACGTAACAAATTACTGGTTAACTACCCTCAAAAAGACGATAGTTGGAAGTTTGAATAACGCTGATTGTAACGTGTGGTGTTGGACTCTTAAAAGACTCATTTGAGGACCTTCTACGTTTGGATGTTCATGCTCAGCGGTAAAGATCAAGAGGAACTAGTATTAGTAGATCTCGAGGGTTTTTGGCGCGAAGTATTTAAATTTAAATGTACACCACATAGAAATCAACTAGGCAGCTTCTTCTACATAGTATAAGATTCCTGTTTAACTTATACGGGAAAGGTATTTGACAATTACGAGTAAAAGTATATTACCAACATGTAGTCCGGAAATCTCAGGTCGCAAGCTCACGTGCGTCCAAAGTCGCGTGTCGTACGCGACAAGTCGCCACCGCTTGCATACCGTTGCCATGCGACATATCTCCCGGTGGGATAAATACGAGAAAATGTTTAAAAGAACCTTGTCTGGAAGCTTCTCGATCGTCTGAAATGTAAACATTCGAGTTACAGCTGGAAACACAGATTTTTTAAATGGCTGGTAAACTGATGCTAAATCCTCTCCTTTTTGCTTACTCAGGCCCGTAATCATAGTTAGCGCTTAATATTACGAGCATGATAAAAAATGTTGAGATGCTGTTTTGTTTTATGAACGAAAACAGCATTTCAAAAATTTTGATCACGCTCTTAAGTACTAAGCGTTCACTGTTAATACGGGCCTTATTATAGCATATTAAAGATAATATTTGGAACTTGATTTTGAATTTGGGTAACTACCTAACCTAAATGTCGAGTCTCCAGGATGAGCTCGAAGTGATTATTATAGGTAAAGCCATGTTGAGGATGTTTTATCATAGCTATTACAAATTTAAACTCTATTATGTCCAATATCTTTCTCGTTAGTCTACATTTATAATTTCACGCCGAGTTACTTAAACATAACATATTGTTATATTTAATGAAATTAGATTACTTCGTTTCATATTTTATATTTCTTTAATCTTTCTTCCACCTAGTTATATCTCAGTCTATCTTTCTATGGAGACTGCTGTCTATTACATGTTTACAAAAATATATATTTGGTTACCGTATTAGCAAATGGGCTTCTGATCTGCCCACCTTCAGTCAAATAAACCTGACTGGCTTCTAAAGCTAGTTGACCCCATACATCGGTAGAGATATCCATTTTTATATATTTAAAACACAAAAATACACAGAAAAATACATGAAATACACGATGAATACACAAAATTACTTCATGCGCGAAAACTCGTAGCGAGCTAAGAATATGGAACGCCTGTGTTTAAATTTGGAATCGTCTGGGATGTGAAGAAATGTCAGGAATTGCGGAAACACAAATTATGAACTTTTTACATTACATTATAGTATACTCTATAAATTTTTCATCTCTTACTCATAATCCTAATGATAATTCAAAAAAAAATTATCAAACTTTGTGTAGGTATTATTTTCGTGCGGTTATTAATAAATCGGTAAAACTGATTCTATTTTTAAATGAACGCGGGACGTTTAAAATCAAATAAAAGTTGATATGGCCGGAGAGTTGTCTTTAACTTAGACAAATAAAATCGTAATTAACAATAAATTATTTCATTATTTGGGCAAGCATCCAAAAAATTGATTCAACGATATAAATTATAATCCAAGAGGTAATAGCCACCATTCGACTTCAGCATGTAAACGATTAGCGACAAGGAATGAAAAGATAGCTCAGTGACCGTATTTTACCCCAATACAAAAAAGTTGTACTTGAATATATCTGATGTTTTTAGAATAACTTTATGACCAAGATTTTAACGCCAGATTTTTTCGAATAATGGAATACAAATGGAGTTCCATGAACAAACTGACCTATATATTTTGAAGTTTATGATACTAAATATAGACTAATTACGATTCACGACATGTTTTAACACAAAACATTTAGACACTGACGAAATAACTCTTTTGCCTGCGATGCGTCCTCGGAGGAGCCTTTACTTCCTCCATTTTCGGTGACATAGGGCCTAGATAACCTGCGCCGACTCAAAAATGTTCTTTTACCACAACCTGTATTACAAAAAAAAAGTGTCAGAGAAAAAGGGAGCTATGTAGACCTATCGGCTCTCAACTAATTCTGATTCGGACTTTAGAAAATTGCATTAGCAAAGTTTTTAAATTATGATTGCTAAAGTTTTACTTCAGGTGTTAAACTTGGCAGGCAGTATTATAAAACCGTAAGGCGTGGATAGTAATAATTGTTCTAGTTAATATAAAAAAAATTGAAAAATCAAAGAAGTAATTAAAAAACATTAATTAAGAAAACGTGATACAATCTCTACCATTAAAAAAAATACTCTGCAAAATTTAGAAAGATGACATATAAATTACTAAAAAATTTTTTAAACATACCAAAATATTCACCCAGATAATAATATTAATACTTAGTAGATAAGAGAAAGTCAATCAAACTGTGTTTGATCAGTATTAACCGGTGTCAGTGCCAATAAATAAAGCGTTTAAAAATAACTCGCCGTAGAGCGTACCTAATAGTCATTTTAATGCTTAACCATCAAAACTAATATCAATACCTATTAATACAAATTGAAAAATAAACTAAATAAAATTTTATAAGTTTTGGTTTAATAAATTAACGCAGGTAGGTAAATTAACTGGGCAAAGATTTCTGTCTCATGGCCTTTTCAGTGAGTCCGACTTAGGTCTTAATTTTTAAATAATAATAATATCGCTTTTATTATTTATTTTCTGAATCATGCGTTCCATTTTTTAAAATAACAGAAGTGCCTATAGCCGACGAATTGTACAGATTCGATAGATATTGATTGCTTCAATTATTAATTCGTGTACACTACAAGACCTGCAGTCTGCCAATCTATTTTTATTTACTTATACCTAATTACCTATTGCTAAAAAGATTTATATGTTAACATAATCTATATATTAGTCACAACTTCAGTAAAATGTCAAAAATGCAGCTATCAGCTGCAATTTAATTTCAAAACACATAATAAATACCGTGCATGACGCAGGTTCATAAGTATTTATCATCATCTATCGCACATAAATTAAATTACTTTTTATTAAGTGTCAGAAATAAAATAAAGCAATTGCCTTATTAATTCTTTATAATTATCACAATATAAGAAGTCTATAAAGCTTTTAATAAACATTAAAAGCATTTTTTTGCTTTCATTTCCAGGATTTAATTAATAAAAAAATGTGCTAGACACCGATTTTCAAAATTATTCTATTGCATAAATTCTTAAATGCGTTGATATCTTTTTTTCAATTGTCATTGCGAATACACAATTAAAAAAAAAGTATATTCTAAATAAAATAAAATTATTTTCATCGCCGAGCGCCGCCGCGCAAAAATTTAAATTAAGAACGTTACTGCATGAATGGAATCGTTGCACCCGCATTATAGAAAAACACAAAAATGACGTACCACGCGTTCCTTTCTTCGAAAACTGGCGTTATCATCATCACGACTGATGAACTGCGTCGCCGTGTCCACATTCAGAATACCCCACGAATCCATCACTTGACAGTTGGCTCAACGCGAAATTTTTAGCACATTTGGAATATTATAAAACGTCAGAACACAATGTAACTTCCTATATTAGATTGGCTGTCCGAAATAAGTTCGGCATTTGCTCCAACTGGGCTGGGCGCGTCTGCCAAGAGTGTAGTGTTGCATCAACATATGTACCGCTTGTATGACATACTAAAAGTATTGTCACTATATCGTGCGTGTAGAACTATAGGTTTGATTATATTGTTTCTTATAAATAACCACATATCTAGTTTTGTACGATTACTAAGAAAAAAAATATAGTCAGTTTTTTTTTGTCTCCTGAAATGTAGCCATTTTTAAGATACGAGGTTGAGGTAGGAAGGCGTCGGTATGGGTCTGTAATTGTACGTTTTATTTTCTTACGTTTTCATTGCGTATTGTGTACTTTAAAAGCTTTAACTACACTCATAGAAATTAAAATGACTTAATATTTGTATAAAAGAGAAACGTCAATTACCTACCTATGTGTAGGCAGGCTACAGGTTTTAGTCCCTAGGATCAGAAAGACTGTAGATCCCGCTGCCATGAACTAGGATGAAATGGTAGCTGGGTTTAAAACTTTGCCTCAAAAAGCTTCTTGCAGCAAAAAAGTGCTTCCAACTCACAAGTGAGTATCGACTCTTTAGCGTTCTCTACACTCAATCACTCACGCTAACTTACTCTCTCTGACAGCGTGAGGTAAACAAAGGGCGTAAGAATCAGATTAAATTTTTTTTAAGCTTTGTCGCGTTGTATTTTCTAATGAATTCAACTCACAGAGTATGTTGTGTAAATTACTGCCTAGACAATCTTTTACTGTATGTAGGTATACCACGAACCACAACAAAACGTTTTATCCGTCATGTGTGAGACATCCGAGATGAGTGATCACGACTAGCCAGGGAACCATATATCCTCCTAATAGCAGTCAATACACATTTCAGTAAACGCTCTTTCAACGGCACTTTCAATTTATCTTATTGAACGCAAAAAGACACAAGGGTGATTGATTCGACATAAATATGCTAGCTCGACTGGAGAAATACCCCGGCCTCACAGAAACGTGGTTGGTCGAGTAAATGATGAAATTACTATATGGCTTTGTCAATAGTACGTAAACGAAAAAAACATGCAGATAAAAGTTGTATTCGTTACAAATTTTGTATCGCGCATCTCGGACTCACGTCAGACGTCAAAAACGCAACGTGAAGCGATAAAATTTACGTCAAAAATCAAAATATAAATAATAAACAACTTTTGCGACTTTGCCATGACATGACATAATACTTAGAACTGAGTTTTTAGTCGAGTTACGTAAACATAAAAAATGCAAAACCTCGGTACCCTGTTACAGTCTATGAATCTTTAAAAAAACTGTTTTCTTGCACTGTTGAACGAACACCTAGATAATAAATTACAACAATTTTTAAACAGCAATTAAAATTCAAAGGAACAAGAGGAAAAAACGGTTTTCAGTAAAGATTTTTTACCAAACTCTATTGTTGTATTAATATTATAAATGTAAAAGGTTGGTTATTTAGATGTTTGTCAGTTGATGACGACAAAACTACTAAACAGATTTTTATTAAATTTCATATATATTTAGGTAATTAGCTGAGGAGATTTCTTTATCCGTTTAACCATGGACGTAAAAAAAGGCAGTAAGGCCTTTTTACTACGTCCATGCGTTTAACCGTTCTAGTTGAGTAAATATAATATACTTTTTTAGAAATATAGATTAAAGATACTGGGATAAATAATTTTATATCTCGTGCGATAAAAAATATTTTTGTCGCACGAGAGCATATATTCCACAGGAGCATTTAGCCGGAGTTAAAGAATATCCTATATTTTAAGCTAGCTAACACCATAATAATACTTCATCAATTTTTTCAAAAGTTCTGGTGTGATTAACCAACAAACAACTTTTCACATCTATACATATAATAAAACAGTAAAATTGGCATGTCTGTAGGTATTTTTCAATTAATATTTTTGCAAACTAATCAATGTAAGGGGCTTAGAAACACAAATCGGCAAAAAAGTTGTCTGTACACGCCATTCTCCTTAACTACTGAACAAATTCGAATAAAACTTTTTTTATTTAATTAAAGCTATTAAGTCTAGGCAACACATAGGATACTTTTTATCCCGGTATAATATACGGTTCCTGTGATATACAACATTTTGAGAAATGAAGTTGCGGGCATCAACTAGTTTATAATATAACAGGTTGATTAGGATATAGAATAATAGGATTAGGAAAATACTTTTAATGTAAATATTTTATTAATGGTATGGGGGTAAAAAATGGGCTTTGGAAAAACCGAACAAGTTGTAAGTAGAAAAAATATTTTGACTATCGCGTGAATCACTCATTTTTTCGAGATCAAAAGTATATAAATAACGTAGGAATATATATAAAGTATATATATATTCCTACGTTATTCATCGGGACCTTTGGTTTATCCATACCAAATTTGAGCCGAATCAGTTTAGCGGTTTAGATGTCCTGTTAAAAAACCTGCCTATAAAACAAAGTAATTTTCAATTTTCATGTTTTAAGTTTTCTTGACAAAAAGTATTAATATCTATAACGTTTTGTCATTGACTTATATATCAATGCGTTTTATTTTAAAAACAAACTCATTAAATAAGTTGATAGAGGAGGATATCTTGCATATTTTTAAACTTCATTTATAGCAATTGGTATTGCAATATTGACTAGGCATCCATTGAAAGTCGTATGGTGACACATCTAGCCTAGCTTTTTCTTGAAAAATAGAAAATATCTCCCTCTTGGGACTATAGTCATGCGTGTAATCCTTTAACTTCACATATTTTGAAAAGTTTATTTTATTTAGTTTTGAAAAAAAAACAGCAAAACTAAATTTATGATTTTTTTTTCTAAATTATTGATATGGCGAAAAAAAGGAAACGTTTGAATAGGCTAGTCGAATATTTATTATTGGTTATAAAAGACGACCAAAAAATATTAATGTTGGTTAAAGAATGAAGTCGATAGCTTAAATTGCCTCGAAGATATGACAATTTAAAAATTACATAAAATTGACCTTTCTAAAACGCTCCATACAAAACCTAAAAAAAATACCTAGTTATGACATCCCCTCTAGCAAGTACCGCGGTAAGACTTTGTTTGATAACTAAGTTAGATATTGCTTTCATGATATTGTTTATAAGTGGTTTTATAACAAAAGTTGTTAACTACTTATTTTATCGAATGGTATACAAATATTTTTAAAATTTAGTACTAAAAAAATTGACTTGCCTGCCCAACTTTGAAGGCTTATTACAAAAAATATATAAAAGTTATTAAGCTGAAATTTGAGAGATACTTATTTCTTTAATCTAATAAAAATAAAATCTAAAAAATTTAATTAAAAATTAGCGAACTTTTGGCCTTGTCGACATCCCTTTTATACATTACTTAATTAAAAATTAGGTTACATAAAAATCCTATTTAATGAGTAATGAATAATGATTTCAGAGAAATAACGATTTTTCGATGTCGAGTCCCAAGAAGTCGACTTTGATCTTTGGCAACACTTAACACCAAAATCTATAGCTAGCAGGCTTTCTAGTATCATATTTATAATTTTAATGTCCTGCATTTAAAATTTAATGGATGCTGTACACTCTCGCCGAGACACAGCGAGACCACCCGAATGCGCAAGTGTAAACGGTTGCACTCACCTCGTCTCGCCTGTCAGCCGCTTGCGAGAGTCTCGCCACGATACTCTTACCCGAGAGCTCTAGACGAGAGTGTACAGCCTCCACAAGAAAACAGACTTCCGGTACGCTTTGGCAGGATACACATTTTGTTTATCCGTTTATAAACAAAAAAAAAGAGAGCGGGCAAAAAATTAGTTTAACATTTTTCTATTAGGTCTTTAAAATACATTCCAAAAGTTAACAAACAATCATTGACTATAAGTGAGTAGTATTACTTAACGATTTATCTTGATTTTGCGTTATAACGAGAATTTTGCTTTCCCGCCTTTACTTGTCAATGGTCATGGTTAAATGGCCGTCGCGTAATAAAAAGAAAAAAAGAATTGTCAATGTCAAAACACTTCAACATCATGTCGTTCATTCTATAAATCATTCGTTCGTATGAACAATTCCTATGCTTGACCAATTAAAAGAGAAAAACACTCGAGGACGAGGACAACTGCCGAAAAATATTGTAGCGACGCGCGACGGTGCAGACTGTTGACATGTTTACATAATTTTCATTAACATTTACTTGATATAGTTTAACCACGTTGCGTCATTCCGCCGTTTATGATTCAATTTTATGCAAAATTCCTTTTAATATATTTTAAAACGACTTTCGAGTCACGGGACGATTACGTTGAAAAAAACGTTTCAACACACACAGACTAGTAAGAGAAATTCTTTTATTAAATATATATAATTCTTTTATTGGTCATTTGGCAAATTTAAAAACGATCATCTTTTAATAAAAGTTAAAACATGAGAAATAACAGAATTTTCAAACATATTTTTGTAATGGGGTGGCAACTGTCAAAGTGGCGCTATCTATTGTAGAATTGTAAGCTGAAATAACAAAAAAAAAAAGTTTCAATCAAGAAAGTTTTTGAAGCTTATGGCTAAGTTTATGTGGAATCTCTTTATTTTAAAGACAATGCTGATTAATTGATTTTATAGATTAGTAGATAGTATTTATAGATTGCCTTAACGTTCATTATTTCAAACAAATCGAAATTGGTCCTTAAAAGCAGCAGATTTTTCCAAAAATCGAACTGTTGTTTACCTGTCAATGAGGTCTGCCTTTTCCCTCGCAACATAGCGCCGCGTCTTACGTACCGTACATTAATAAAAATAATTCTTAAAAACGTAAGAATTAGCAGTAATTTTAAACAGTGAACAAAGAAAAATCTATGATAGCGCCACCTACAAATCACAATCAGCTTTGACCGGCCATCTCCATTACAAAGAAATTCTGGAGTAACTAATTCTTAATCTGGAATTTTTGGAGTTTTATACCCGAAGGTTTATACGTGTAAACGAATTATTATTCTGGCCTTAGGGGGTTTATACGTTTACGTCTTGTCATTCATTATTCTTTGTATTCATTCTTTTATAAACATTCATTCATTTGACGTTTAGCAATCGGTGTTAATTTGACATTTTCAAATTCTCATTCTGTAATTTTTACTAATGGCAAATGGTTATATCAGATTTTCAAAATTTTTATGATTTACAACAAAATAGCTTTTTATTATTTATCAACAATTTTGCTTACAGAAAACTTAGTCTGAATAAAATTTATCTTGAACATAAAATATCAGTGCTGTGAAAATACAGAAAATAAACCTTGTTTTATTATATTATTTTTTTTTACCAATAAACACCTGCTCTTTTGCGCGGTAAATAAACACATTGTGTTCGTAATCTGAGGACTCGTGATAACTGCGGACGTTGAATCTCAGCGTTAGATAGTAGTCTCTAATAAAACATGACCAAGAATTAGTCAGTGTAAGTTGCAGTGTTGGTTAAGCAACGCGACAATGAGTTCGGCGATGGACTTTAGTACGGGATACTTCCCGGAATATTTCTACAGCTTTATCGAAGAATTGGATGAACATCCATGGCTGTTTTCTGCCCTAGCTTCTATTCTTGTGGGGCTCAGTGGAATTTTACCTCTGCTGATCATACCCATTGATGAATCTGCATCTTTCCAAGATGGGGGTAAGTTGCTGTTCTATTTTTAAATATGTAGTGCGTGTGATATTTTTTGAGACTAGAAAATATCAAGATTCTTTGTTCTATAAAGTTTGTTTTTCAATAAATATAATTTTACTTTTTAAAAATGAAATTCTTTATTGGTTCAAAAAGTTATTGAAACCTAATTAATACACTGACTTTTGATTTGGACTAAGATATGTAATTATTGACATAGACAATAAAAATAAATATAAAAAATTGAATATAAATCTTATATATATTCTCTGAAATTTTTCTTATAAGATCTTGTCTGTAACTCGGCAAGTCTAATAGATATAACATTGTGATTTTAGCACTAAGCAGCAGCAGAACAATTAAAACCAAAATATTTCATATAGTTAAAAAATTATGTCAAGTCCTAAAACTTAAAAATTTGTTAACTATTATTTACAAAGATTAAGCAATAATATTTTTATCAATGAAAAAATTGGATGTCAAATCAAAACTTCCTTTGTTACATTTCGTATGGTCATAAAAATGTTTGATATTATTGACATTGAAATTTTTTTTTAGTTAGAAAATTAGTCCAAAAATATATTGAAAAAAAAATGCAAAAGTATATTACTAACTTAACTATGTAAACCACATGTTCGATTGAAACAAAGCTCTAGAATTTCTTTAATGCAACCTGACAAAAGAGATTTATAATTATAGCTAGATTGGTACACCACTTTGCTTATATTAAGAAGTTGTATGATACAATGTTAGGAGTTTTATCCACCAGCAGGTTCAGCGTGTAGACCAAGATAAATGAAAAAATAGAGAAGCTGACAGATCATTAGGATAAATTAACAGATTTCCTTTGTGTATTTGCCAATTTGTCTATCCTGATGTAGAGAAAAACACTTTCTCAGTCGCTATGAAAAGCCTTTTCATAAAAGCCTGCTGGGTTACTCCCAACATATCTCTTTCCATAGCACTCTAAGCTACCATGAACCTGTTTGTGAATGTCTACGCTTCAGCTCTCTATGTCATTATCAGTAGGACATAATGATCAAAGATCCTGGGGGATTAACCCCCCTGGTCAGAAGAGATTTTGAGTTCCATGATTCAAAGATTTATTAATAAATTAAATATTTTTTGGACTGACAGAATAAATATATAATAATTATGTATCTATAATTTCTCTGACATTTCACAAGTATTTGCAGTCATTAAACTGTCTAATGCAGCAGCAATCTTCTAGCAGGCAAGGGTCACTAGGAAAAAAAAAACGAGAGTGTCCATGGCCTAATGGGTAGGACCTTAGGTTTGCACTCAAGAAGGTGCAGGTTCGAACCCCGGTGGAGGTGTGTACCAAAGCCACACTTCGGCACGAATGGGCCGGCTCGACCCGTCTGCTCGCTTGTCCCCTAAATATCATTAAAAAATAATGCCTGACCATAGGTCGCACATGTAATATAAACCCCAGAAGATGAATTTACTATCGGGAAAGTTGAAACAGGACCAGATTGCGGATCTAAGTAAGTTGGTCACGTTTTGTCAAACCCAGCGGTTAGATCACTACTTGCATTGAATTGACATATTCCGCCAAAATAATGTACCTTTGTCAATTGGCTCTGTTTCAATTTCTGGTACCGTTCAAACGTCAAAAATAACTAAACTCGCCGATTGCGCAAGTTAACTCGCAACTTAACAAAGTTAAGTGTAAATCGGCACTATGCTGAA
Organism: Cyclargus thomasi; assembly: GCA_026546445.1. NCBI lineage: Eukaryota > Metazoa > Arthropoda > Insecta > Lepidoptera > Lycaenidae > Cyclargus > Cyclargus thomasi. Next base: position 2,109 of record JAOTAV010068719.1, on the reverse strand, counting down.
GTGTGAAATGTGCTTTTAATAAAAATATTTGATTGTAAAACCGTGAGGTTTTGGAGCAGGAAAGACTTTCTTGTGAACAAATGTGAACAATAACTATACCATTTTGCCACTGTTGACTATTATTATGAACAGACTGTTTAAGCTAGCCCTAGCTTTAGTATAAGACTAAGGCTAGGGCTAGAGGGATAAGTCTACTGTCTAACCTGTTATAAGTATGTCAAAACGTTAACCACATTAGCCAAAAAATATATTTCATAGAATGATCTTAATTTTTCCAGCGAGGACTTTTTACTTGAAACTTATGGTTAATCAGAAAAAAAAAATACCTTGGACATCGATTTTTTATAAAAACTTGTATAAACTACAAAAATGAACGATTTTTGTTTATACAGTACAATATAAGTAACACTATAATGCCTCCCTAATTCTTGTTTCTTGGTTTTATTAATTGTATATTAATTGTTTTCCGTTAGAGGGAGGAGATAGATAGAGATAGTCCGTAGGTGGCGTCCGTATGTCGCGGCTGTAAGTTGCGTCCGTATGTCGCGACCGTGACTCGTGTCAGTATGTCGCGTCCGTAGGTTGCGTCCGCGCGCAGGCTTAAAGGGATATTGCATATTTTATATGATATTGTACTTAAAAATAAGAATTTTAAACCAATAGCAATATAAAGGCATAAGTAACATCTTCCTCCCCCCCTCGATACGCCCATGATCGTAGGCAGCTTCCTAGGGAGTAGAGATGCAGCAGGGTGGGTACCAGACTCCTAGGAAGAGTAGTTATGTGATCCCGTATTACGTTATAGATACCTACTAACTCCACAACATATACTCTGATCTGACGTAATTCTTTCATCATGCTTCATGATCGTCTATAGACCACTTTATGATTGAGTGATGATTATATTGAGTGTAGGAATGAAGACTATGATAGACGCGATGATTTATGTCAATTTAATAAAAAAATGTCAAGCATGGCGATGCAGCCAGCTGAAGCTATAATGCTACTTTTAATTTAAAATCAGTTACGTGTTACGACCGGTTAAAGTATTCGATAAGAACTGGATAGAATTTTTGCCCAACATTAAAAAAAAAAAACTCTACGTGCGACATGCCTCTTAGAAAGAAATAAAAAAGCAGCTAGCCGGCATTCTTAGCGGTTTTATTCTTTTTTAATAGTTTGGATTTCGAACTCTATAGGAGTATTTTTTTGTTTATTTTTTCTAAAGATTCCTTCGTCCGTGACTAACCATATTTTATACTAATACTTAAAGACGTACTGCGAATCCGTCGCGCCAAAATTCGTTTATTGTGCAGGAAAAAAGCGTTAATATAGTGAATTTCAGCAAAATCGGTTCAGCAAAAGGGAAAACAGACATACAAACCGACACGTATATAAAATATTAAGTATAGATACTCACCATTGAAAAATCTCATAAAGCCTTAAAATGACACTCTGAGTTTTAATAATTACATTACTTGAATATAATGAATATTTATATAATGAATATATTTCAAGGATAGAGTAACGTAGCCTATGTTACAATTTTGGTATCTACTCATCCTCTCAAAATCTATACTAGATATATAAAGCTGAGAGTTTGTTGTTAGAACGTGCTAATCACAGGAACTACTGGTCGGAATTTAAAAATTCTTTTTGTGTTGGTTAGGCCATTTATCGAAAAAGGGTAGGTATAGGCTAACTTTAACATCACGCTGCGACCAATAAGAGCCGAGCTGTAAAGAAAAATTTTGTAAAAACGGGATATTTATAGTGTCACACAGACGAAGTATTCAAATATTTTAGGAACATGATGTCACATACCATACAATCCGGAATGCACTGATCGTATGGTTTGTTTCTTTGTAGACCCCGAATACCAATTGAAATTTGACAGGAGTCTAAATTTTTCTGATCCACCGACGAGCTATACAAAATACGCTGGACTGACGACAAGCCTGGTAAGGAGATTTGATTTGCGCCATTTTGGCGCTGATGACAGTATGAAAGAAACAGCGGGAAAGGAACTAATGATAGACATTGGACAATGAGATATATATATAGATAAAAATGTATTATGTAGCTCAATTAAAATATTATGATGCGATC
>JAOTAV010068708.1:0-13792 GCA_026546445.1 Cyclargus thomasi | reverse complement strand
ACATTTTTGTAATGAGAAAGTGTAGTATAATCATATCCCGAAGTTAGTGGGAGCGGTATATTTACACCCTGTATATAATTTGTTCTGTCCTTCTTTCCGCCCGCCCGCCCGCGAAAACGGAGCAACCAATTAATTTGATTTTTGGCATTTTTGGGTAAAATGATAGAAAGTAACATAAGCTCGGTGTTTCTAAAGAAGGTTTACAAGAGTATTGGTGCAGTTAAATTTTGGGCCCACAGGCGATATACGGTGTAGGTGAAGCGTGTATTAGGAATGCACACACACATCAGAGGGGGGATGCGCGCTCACGCGATCTGCGCGACTGGCCACTGCACCTCCTGAGTGTTTCACAACCGCAACGTGTGCTTAAGTTACAAGGCTGCTTTCAAATCTCGTATGAAGCGCGTATATGCATTACGCGCGTCGCTTGCGAGTGTAAAGTACACAGTGTGCTGTGGACCTTAGGTCTACATTCATAGCGACAGTCAGTAATGAGGTAAAGTCCTAATTACCTCTAATTATTTATAACCACGCCCTAGTAAGATGATTCAGCGAAACATTTCTTAGAATTAAAAACTTTCTGCTTCACATTATAATATGATTTATCGCTTGTTTCTTCCGTTTTGATCTGTTCTGCGAATTCTCGGAAAACTTGTAAAACATTCAATGGAATAACCCATTAATTTTATCGTATTAAAAGTAATAGCCTCGCATTGTGCTTATATTAGAGATTGGAAAATTAAATGTTCCATCAGACAATGATCGATTAAGTTATTCTAGATCTTTCGGATGGGCCTGACTTAATCCTCGAAAATGAATTCGTCATCTTTTCCTGTATTAATTTATATCTGATGGTACATAGTACAATCAGAGAATGTTAAAACGGCTGATGCAGATCGTGGATCTAATTAATTTGGTCGGGTTATGTCAAACTCAGCCAACAGACGGCTTACATGAAATTGACAAACTCCGACCAAATGACATGGGTCCGTAATCTGGCTCTCATTCAATTTCCCCCATTATACATACAAAACACATTTTTACATTCATAATGCTGAAAACAAACTGATCTATGATCTGACTGACAGTCTATACAAAAAGTCCGTGACTGATGTCAGACGCAGCTGACTTAAAACACGTCCCCGAATTACGACTTATAGTTTGCACACTTCCATGTATAATCAGAGAAGTTGAAAGAGATATAGATCGGGGATCTAAGTAATCCGGTCGGGTTATGTTAAACTCAGACCGACAGATCACGACTTACATGGAATTGACATATTCCGACCAAATGACGTAGGTCCGTCAACTGGGTCTCTTTCAACTTCCCCCGTTATATAATTGTTATTATCTAGATCGCGGCTGTCAGTCTCGTCCGATCAGTTTATTTTCCGCTTTAACCACAATTGTTTCACAGACGCAAATACGAGGACACCCTCCGTGACATAGCAGACCGTTTTAGAAATTCGAAGGCATTTTACGTAAGTTTTTTTATTAGTTGTAAATAAATTTAACAGGAATTATTTACTGTTATATATATATGCTCTACATAATCGCCGATCATCATAGTTATACGACATAATTAATTAACATTAATAAAACTCTCTTGTTACTTGCACTATTTCCACTATTTTTACTGTTATTTATAATTTATAATAATTTTATAAACAATACACGACCGGTTTCGAAAAACATAATCTACACCTGAATGATGTATTTTTAAACCAATCTGTTTTATTAATGTTGAACATGAATTTCCACCAAGAACCAACAATACAATCGATTAAGTATCATTGATTAAGTACTACGCACAATCATACGTAGTACTCAATGAACGAAATAACCAAAAGAGAGTATAGGCGATGATCGGCGAGCATAGCCGAACATGCACTCTACATGATGCTCGCATGTCATCGTCTGTAACCACCGATTATGAAGAGGAGCTATAATGTTTTGGCTTAACCCGGCCGATATAACAGCAGTAGATACATAATAAAGTACAGTGGACCTCCGATATCCGACAAACATTCTGAAGGCAGTGTCTATTGAATCTGCCGCTTTATAGAGCACAACCTAAAATTCCCTATAGTAAGGTGCCTTATAATCCATTTCTAATGATAAGATTTTAGAACTAGTTGACTGACCTACGATATTTGGTCAAAGTAATATGTCAATTAATTCTATCAGAGCTTTGTCTGTCAGTCTTCAGATAAAGATCAGATAAAAGTTTGTTGTAGAACGTACGATTCTATTGTAAAGCAAGCTTAAATTGCGTCTTGTGATATGTTTGATTACAAGGGGCGCCGGAGTAAACAGAGGCCGGATTATCGGGAGTCTGTACTGTACTGTTCAAAAAAAATTCATACGAAATTTTTAACGTTTTGATTTTTTTATATCCAAGTGCGAAGAAGACATGACCAGTGAATTGAGAATAATCGAGGGCATCATAAACGAATTGAAGGCAGAGGAACAAAGACGTACAGACGAAGTAAGGGAGCTATCGAGTACCTTGGAGAATCTGCAGAGCGACATACCAGATGACATACTGGTCATAGTGTAAGATTATTAAGCTTGACCACAAGCGCTATACCCGGTATGAGCGCGGCGCGGGGAGGGGGGTTACCATGGTTACCAGTCCCGTTACTCTGTCAGGTGGTTGTATACGGCAGTCGCATTCCTACCGTCCCCGGCCCCGCCCCTTCCCACGTTCCTAGGGCGCGGAACAAAGGTTGTGGTACTGCCACACTCATGGTCAGAATAATTATAACTTTTACTATGACCATGCTGTAACTTAATAAAGATTTTGACATATAAGCCTGGCTGATTTACAGTCAGTAACTAACGTCAGTCCTGACCAGTGCCAGCAGTCTTTCAGCAGATTTCAAGTCAGCACAGTGCTACCACTTCGATTTATGACGAGCTGACTTCGTGTAAATAGTGTGAGTTGGTGTTCGGCGCCAGCACTGACGATAGTTACTGACTCAATGCCATTATACTCAGTCTGTCCAACCCCTAATTGAAGTTTAATCATCAATAAATATCTCTGAGAAAACTCTATAAAAATTAAATTTCTCAATTAACAAACGCCGAATAGGACAGAGATTAACCAAACTATTTGCTGTCCGTGAAAGGGATTTTACGACGTATATAAAAAAGCTATCATAATTTTCCGTTTTTTCTATACATCGGAATTTGTTAAAAGCTGCAAGATTTTAAATTTTATGAGTTCCTATTCCATTGTGATGCTAAGGTTAAAATAATATTCTTTACTGAGGCCATCCACTTTTATTTTACAGCGGAAAAACCGACTTGGATAATAAACTGAAGAGTCTGTCGACTGAATGCGATACGTTACTAAAGCGGAGTGATTACGCTATCAAGACGCGCGGTCATTTGAGAATGTTTTAGATATTATACAATTACAGTTAGAAGACAAAGCAAATAGAAGATAGAACATATACTATTGATTTCTTCTAGCTAATATTACGATTCGCATAACAAAACTAATCGGAAAAATAAGTTGTTACCATTTGCGTCGTTCCGCGCTTCATAAAATACGTTGGATTCTCGAGCTTCATTATCCTTTTCTGTACTTATTAAGAAATAAACGTACAAAATATTGTTTTTAAGTTCTCCGTACCATCCTTTCCATCCATCCGTTTTATAAAACATTTACTTTTCATTTATTTTATTTTTACCTCTCATTCATGAGACATGCAATTATCGAATTAACCTTATCTTCAGCTCGCAGTGATGAGCTCAAAGGATTTGTGAGCTTGCTTCACAATAATTAAGGTCTTTTTACCTTGCTATGATGGTAGGATATAGGTATATTAAAAACTGGAAGTGACCAGCGAATGTCAGTGAAAAATTAAGGCTTACTAGAGGTCGGTGTGGTCAAAACACGACCATAAATATTAAAATCCGTCGTGTAGAGGAGCTATAAAAATATATAAGCTATATTAAATTCAATCTCTTCAAATTGGTAAAAAGGTCTCGTTACTACGCAATTAAATTTTATTTAAAGAAAAAAATTCAACCATAGACAATAGAGTACTCGTATTTCGTGCATGATTATCGTGTCATGTCATATTGTAGTGTGCGTATTGTGGTGTGTGTAGTGTTTTATTTATTAAAAATATGCAAAATTAAAGCATATTGAATACAACTGGAAGAAATATCATGCATTTAAATCTACGCGTCTTTCTTAAAAGGGCGTACAAAGTACTACGCTCGCGTATTAATATATAGATTGTATATAACCTATATTGCATAAAACCTTTTTTTTATTCAAATATTTTAATTGGAAAACTCGCGATTTTGGGATCCTACAAGACGATACATGATATTAGTAGAGAAGCAGTAAAGGTCAACTTGATATAATTATCGTACTGAAGATTCTGTATAACTCTGGCTGATAAAACAATAATAGACAAAAGCCAACGCAAGGGAGGCCGATTTACTTACAATGTCTTTTATAACAACCGTTAGAACCCTCATTTTCACACACCCTCAGGTTAATGCTCATTCTTTAACTATTTAGTAATCTGTCCCAAGATCCTATTGTTACGAGCGATAGATTTGAAAAAGATTGTTGCCGATATTCCTATTGGCCGGTGTCCAGATTTAAAGAGTGCCTTTTGTTTTATCGGTTACTTGTCTGGCTTCGGACTATTGAAATATGTCAGAATTCAGAAGAGAAATAAATAAAAATTGAGTACCGGAGTTCCGTTTCGAAGAATTTTGCTGATAAATACTTTTATTTCCAGTTTTCCTTTGTAGAATAATTGGTGAAGAAATAAATATAACAGCGCTACATGATCATCATTCATCAGTATACCTACCGAGCTATTCTTCTTCCAGCATAGAGTCTTACAATATATAATAGCATTCATAACAAAGGTTAATGTACAGAGTCATCTTACATTAACCTAATTATCTTTATTGTGGTACACGTTATATCTTTTACATCCTGTTAAAAACTTAGAAGTTGCAAAAGCAGAACAGATTTAAAATGATTTGATTTATGTAAACATTTGCAAATTTGCATTATGTAAACATTTCATAAACCCCCTCATTCATAAAAATATTTAAAGAGTGTTTAAGTAATAAAGGTAAGGTAGTAATAAACCCAACCTTGACTAGTTAAACACTTTAAATATTTTATAAGGGGGCAAATGCTACATAAAACTTGACAAACTTCACTAAAAATATATTTTCACTTTCACCTTTCTTCAAAAATATATTTTCACCACTTGTGGTAAAGGTGTGCCTAAAGTGACTGAATAGCTAGTTATTTGTGTGTGTTAAGCTTTTTCCTGCAATATTCTGTTTTAGCCGACAAATTCCTGTTGCTTTGGTTTAATAATAATTTCGAAATCTTTTAGAAGGAAAAAAACACACGTTACTTCTCTAATAAAATATTAGTGTAGTATAGGAAATATTTAAAACAACGGTAAAGTATGTATATTTTTATTATGAACTGGGTCGTGATGTGTCAACTTGTGCTTTCCTTTTCCATTGTGTAAGGCATTCTGTACTGAAGTCGCTACAGCTACACCGGCGAAGAATTTGTCCTGAAAAAAAAAACAATGTTGTAAATTATACTGTTGTAGTCTATTTCACAAAATAATTCCCCAAGACGCGGCGATGCAATCGCGCAATATTACTAACCTTATTCATGAGATCTTTTACCGAATTTCACCACTTTTGACACGGTAAGCGATCATTTTAGCGAAGTAAATACTATATATTTAGGGGCATTAATATCCTCCCTAATCTACCGGAAGTAAATATATCCGAGGGTGGACTTAAGTGGAATCCTCACTAGGATAATATAAAAGTTGGATTTTATTTTTTGTTGGTATTGAAAGCTTATGCTTAGTCAATCCCAGAGATTTGTCTTATATTGACCCTTGATAAACTTTTCTTAAATATTATAAATTAGCACATGATTTAATGGACCGTCCATAAAGTACATGACAATGTGTGTGACGTACTTTATGATTTGGCCACTCTCCCTCCTTGTCACAGATGGTGACATTCCTGAGTTTCACTTTCCTAGTGGGCCGTAGCAAATTTAGAATTTTCATCTAAAATATATCAAATGTATATCTATTATAGGAATAAATAATATATGAGTGTCTGTTTGTAATATTTAAATAAACATTTCGCTACTTGTATATGAATATAGACAACTAACTAAATAACCTTTTTTTTACAATTTTTGCTTATCTGTCTTTCTGTATATCTATTTGTTTTGGCAGAAACGGCTAGACCGATTTTGACGGGACCTTCACTGGTATGTAGCTAATATAATAAGGAGTAACTTAGGATACTTTTTAACCGACTACAAAAAGAAGGACGTCAATTTCTCTGGTATTTGTAGACCGATTTTCGAAATTATTTTATTGTTGTGTAGAATATAGTTCATTTTTGGTACCATGTTCATGAAAGTGGCAATCTGATGATAAAAATGTGAGAAGTTATTGTGACTGTTACTTTTCTGAAAGATTTCAACCGTATTTCACCAAAAAATAAGACTCATCTCTTCCCTCCCCTTACTTTCCCGTCGCATATTTAGCACATTAAAGTGGTTGAGTCATTGACTTATATACATTTATATATTGACTGATATTATCTACATATACATCAAAGGGTTGAGTGAACATTACATTTTTTACACGATTTTCAAATTGCACGCGAGCGAAGCCGCTAGCAAAAGCTAATTTTTTATAAATTTAAAAGGGTAAGTTCGTAAAACTTAAAGCCAACTCTTCACCCTTCACGTGACCATAGACCCATTACTTTCTAATTGCTCTATGACGTGACGTACTTTATGGACGGTCCCTCGGCAATAACACGAACATTCCTTATCTCATTTGCTTACATCCATTATTAATAACGAACTGTTTACTCTATGAAATACAAACCAAGCCATCTCTAAATCTCTGTGTCCAGGGTCTCTGAGTCGTTACAGTTGTAGCCGGAACTGTGTTCTCTCCCCAAGCGCCACATAACACAGTAACAACTAGAATTAATGTTATCTTCATCGCTACTTCGTTACTTACGAAATGGATACGATTATGGTCGTGATGAGTCTTTTATAGTGATATGTGACGAACAGGAAAACACCGAGGTATTTACCCGCGCGTGCCTTTACTGCTAAACTGTGAACTTAAACTTGTTGTTCCAGGGGATTTTTTGGTGTAATGTAAAAGTGTTAATCCGTTAAAATGTAACAAGCAAATTCAAAAGTTTGTTATAGATAGAAGCTTAAAAAAATCTTATGCCGTTTTAGATAATACTTGTGTTTGAAAACTTTAGACTTAGACGCCGGTAATGAAAATAAGTTTTTGTGATATACTGAATGTCACAAAAAAAAATGATAATGATGATAATACGATGTTGACGCCTACCCTAGAACTATCTGGTTTTTATGCCGAAAAATGTATGGTTCCCGCGAGATAAACAAATTGAGGCGCAACAAAGTTGCGGGTGTCATGTAGTTTATAATTTTTTTTAAACCTACTGCAGCGCCATTTAGAACCAAGTAGAAGAAACTTGAAAAAAAAACACGTTTGTGGTATGTGGCACTCTTAAATATTTAATTTATTTTGTTATAGTAGCAAAATAAATAAATATTCTGTGAACATTTCAACTCTCTAGCTATTACCGTTCTTGAGATACAGCTTGGAGACAGACAGACAAACAGACATCGTAATCTTAACTATAGAATCTCGTTTTTATTACTTACGCCCGGCGCTGCTACTTTCACAACGATCTCTGTATAACAAACATATTATACATCACCTAAAGAATTATCACTTTTGGTACACCATGTTATTCAAGCGTGATACACAAAATATCTGCGGCAACGAGATTGTGAATAATATTGATTTTTCTATTATATTTTAAAAACAATTATTGTTCGTTACATTAGCTATAAGACATATCATTATTATTTTCCATCTTTTAGGTAAAAGATGGACAGGTGCGAGTTTCTTACGCCGGTTCTTCTCGCCGGTATAATTCCCGAACCGGTGATAGGCACCGTAGTTTCGACGTTCAAAAAGTGTACTTAAAGTACTTATTTTGAATAAAAATATTTTGATTTTTTTTAATATAAATCATCATTAATATAGCGAATTGTGCTCTACCAAAAGATTTTCGGGACAAGCTTTTCACTGATACCTGCATAATAATTATATTTAATCTAGGCCTCGCTTAAATTGTGGTAATAATAATAATGCAACGTTTTGTATTTTGTCACGTAGCTAAATAAAGCATAAATCGCTTCATGCATACTAAATTAATTGCGGTAATGAGTTTATGGATAACAAAATTTAATATTGAGCTACCGGTTACCGATATGATATTAATTATCATTAAGCGGGTGCTAATTCAATGTACATCTTCTTAATATATGTAACTCTTCACACACACGCGTGTGTTTGTCATTGAACTGCTCACTAACGATAGGACCGACACGATTGTGATAAAATTTTGTGTATGTGTTAAAAGGACTTGTATATAGTTTAGATTTACAAACCAAAACCGGCAGTTCTACCTTTTTTTTTTTTAATTTGAGTGACTCATACAACTCGTGAAAGAGGGAATTAATGCCATTATTTATTTTCTACACGCATTATACGAGTACACGCATTTCCCGAATGCATAAGTATACTAAAACTTGAAACATCATTTATATTTTTATAAAAAAAGTGATACCAATATTAGCTAGGTACGATATTATTATAGATAACTAGCTGTTGCTAGCGACTCCGTCCGCATGGTAACAAAAGATGAGAATTGTTATTTTTTATAACAAAATTAGATGCTTATCACACCTAATGACCTCTCAACAGAACCCGCAATGAACTTTTATTTGAGAAAGGTACAATGAGTAGCTCTGTCAACCGCCGTTATAGTGCATGCCAGGTATCAGAGATGGCGCCGCATGTGTAAAATCATTTTCCCTGTTTTCCTGCCTTTCTCTTGATTTTTTTCCGGAATTTTCTTTGCCATAAACATCACGGAGCCCAAGACATTTGTAACGTATGCAAAACTGTCGAAATCGGTTCGTGCCTTCTAGAGGAAGTTCATCAGGAAGGAAAACTCGACTTTTTTTTATATTATAGACTAGATGATGCCCACAACTCCGTTGCGCCGAATTCGTTAATCGCGCGGTAATTTTTCCGAGATAGTAAGTATCCTATGCCCTTCCCCAGGTTTCAAAGTATCTCCATACAAAATTTCAACAAAATTGGTTGGTTAGACAGATACACTTACGCGTTTATAATATTAGTTTGGAAGTGTGGATTACTTCACCATCTCTTTGTATGTACCACATATAAACTTATTTTATTGATTTTAAATCATTTTCCCGGTCTCAAAACCTACTTCTTTCACCCATGTTTTCAATTGCAATTTTATAAGAATTTAGCTTTTGACCGCGGCTTCGCTCACGTTAAAAATCTTCTAGTTTTTCTTTAATATTTTTGATGAAATAAATCTAAGATTACGCATTCTTATTTGAGATTGCAATATATGACTTATTGTAGTGATACCGAATATTTTAATAAACAGTCAAATACAAAACAAAACAGCCTTCGAAAAAAGGACCTACATGGTCAAAAAACCATTGAAAATGATAAACGACGTAATAAATTCTATTCTCTAAATCAAACTATGCCGTAGACGCAGCATCCTATTTCAATAGAATTTTCCGTTTTCATTTCGGACTTTCATTTATGTTGTTTATAGTTAGCTTGCAAACAATTTTGTTTTTTTTTTCTGTTTATATAATATATTTATTTAGTATATATCGTAGTGGAATATGTGACTGACTGATTAAAGATAATAAAGTACTTGATGGTTATTATTATTACGAACTAATAAACATACAGTGTAATAGTTTGCATAATGTTGCAAACTTTGTTTTAACATTTATTTATCCCTATTTTGCACGATGAGTATATTATATTATTTTTGCATATAATTCTATATATTGTGTGTTGAACCTTCTCGTAGATAAACTGCACCACTTTATATAATAAAAGATATTTTAAAGTTTCTAATACCTGAATAAAAGAAAATACTTAAATAAAAACAGTTTATTGTATAAATATACTTACTTTATATTTAAATTATATCTTATATGGCTAGTTAAATGCTACTCTCATCGCTGAGGATTACTATTTTATAAATACTTAATGAAATAGAATAGAAATACCTCGCGCGAGCTCTAAGGAAGAAATAAATAAATGGCAGACGAGCTTGCGCTTGGTATTTATAAAAGATTCAATAATGTCTGGTAAAACATTTCAATATGTTTGCTTCTTAATGTTAAAAGGTAGAAAGGTGTGTTAGGTCATGAGGCGTCTAATGCTTCTTGTGGTGGAAGAACTTGTACACGTCGTTAGCTGTAGCCGCGATGTTTAGCGCCTTGATGCCTTTGCCCTGGAAAAAGTAAATTATTGAAATTGTAGCTTTAGAGGTACAACAAGTCACATTTACTAGGCATTTGACCTTGATAAAAAAACAGCAACAGAAAACTAGCCAATTGCTACAGATACAAGCATCGATATTATGGGCAGTATTCGTTTGCTGCTTTTTAAAATTTTGTTCTAATTTCTAGATAATGTGACCGTGTTGTAAAGGTATATAACATTCAGAATTGAACGTGAAGTTGATTTTCTTGTTTTACCAGGTTTAGAACTTCAAAAATTGTCTCTTTAACAAAGTCTGTTACATACTGTTATCAGTCGTAGACTTTTCTGTTTTATACTGTCAAAGCTGTAAATAAGCAGATAGATAATTTGCTACTTTAATTCGTCAGCAATATAATATATGTATTTAGAACTTTCTCAGTAAATGCTGTAAATCTTCCCAAGACATAAAATATGCTGTTTGATCAATTTCATTAAAGATTTAATTAACTATTTTCTTACTGACTTGTGTATTTTAAAGATTAAAAAGAATACTTAACTAGATTGATTAAAGGTCGCAATCTTGTCCATGGAAAAGCTAATATTTAACGAAGACGCAATCATTTCATGGACACAATCTTTGAAATTTAAAGTAACTTTTTAAAGTAGCTATAAGTCGGTTATTCCATAGATAAAAAATATCTTTTGTGATTACAGAAAAAACATATCTAATTATTTCTTCGAAAACACGTCTTATTCTGGGTTTTGCCGCCACAATTTTAAACAAAGAATCATGTTTTAAATGCATCGTAAAATTTGATACTTACAAGATAGTAATTGTATACTTACAACTATTTGTGCTCCTTTCTTGATAGCACCTATTTTGCTGGGCCTAGCCTCACTCTGACTGAATACTGCAAATAGACTTAGCACTACCAAAAATAGATTAAACCACTTCATGTTGTCTATTGCTTTTTCCTGTCATAAATCAAAATCTTGTCTTTGTGCTCACGTCTGAGTGTGAAGAGTAATAATTAACATATTGGTGAAATATGTCTTATATAGAGAGATTTATCATCGGGACTGTACCGCATCCCAGCAAGCTGAATGTTTGCAGGCATGACGCTATTCTGATAAAATTAACGTATACTTATAAAATCCGTTTTAATGTACAATTCGTGACTTATTGTACTTCTCAATCTATTAAAAAATAATCATTTCTTACATGCTTGTTACCTTTATCTATTAGTATGAAGTATTGTTGAATCTCTACTTTTATGTTTTCTAAGAAGTGGACTGGATGACGCAGTAACGTAGCTGAGTTAGCCTAATGATTTATATGTGAAACATTGTTTTAAATATATTTGGTACCTTCATAATGAACAAATATTAAAAACCGACCAAGTGCGAGTTGGCTTGCGTTGGCACGAAGGGAACGTACTTATAAAGGTTTAAAATTAAAAAAATGTTTTCAATTTATAAAAGAAAGTCAATAAAAATGAGGCTATGGGATTTAAGTCGGCGCCCTATCCACTCGGCCAAGCTGTCGATAATCTGCTAATCTAATTTATGAATCTACTATCAATAAGAACGAATACTGAGTTGCACGTAGACGTACCCGGTAAATACGCATATCTACCCAAAATTTTCTCATAGAGATAAGAAAAAAATCTTCATAACTTTGAAACAATCTAGCAATTTATATTTTTTCCGGGTGCAAATTACATTATTTACTTTTATTTGTTTTAATTTATAATAATTTATTGTATTTTATCACAATTATTACTTTACTATAGCTTCATCTACCCAAAATTTTGGGTAAATATATTATGGGCTACCTTATCGTGTACTTGAACGACGCAAAACGAGCACCATGTAGAATTGCCTGTAGGAGATTATTTGAGTGTAATTAAATAATTAACCAAGTTAACTTTAGGGTTTGTAATGTGTGTATCCATTGTTCAGAGGAAACTGTGAAATATACATAATATTATAATTATATAGTTTGGCTTCACCTCGTAGTAGGTATGGAGTACTGTATTTGGTAAAAACGAATGACATAAGTCATCGGGCAGCACGTGTTTTGCACTATCAGTTATCTGCACTCAGAGTTTATAACTGACCTCAGGTCAACCATACAGTTTAGTATAACATATTGATGAACTATTTTCGATTATGATCATTTTAGATTAATTTCAGTAATGAAGTGTCTTTGAGGTAAGCGCCCACTTTAACGGAGCGCGCCGGAGCGGGCCGGCTCTCATCGCATTGACGGATTTTGAGAAAGCCAGTGTAACCACTTTTAAATCACTTGTGACTCAATATACCAAAAACGTTGCTATAGTCCACTATTTCTACTAAAATATATTAAACCATGTTTGTAGCTTGTAACAAAAATTTTCGTTTATTTTTTTATGTATTCTACATGGTCAAAACTAAAATAAAATTGAATGTTTATATAGACAGTCTTCATTATCTTTCAAAAATGTTTTATTTTATTATATTATATCAATTTCCTACTATAATTTTACTAAAAGATTCTGGACTACCCAATAAACCGTTATTCATTTGTACTAAAAAGTAGAAATCTTCTAAGTATGTTTACAGTGTTGACGGCTTGCCGGTCCGCGTTGGATCCGCCGAACGAAAATCCACTCCGCTAAGCCCGGCACGTTCCGTAAAAATGTGCGATACGCGTATTTCGCTGTTGCTTCCTCAAAATGTAAAAGGAATTCATGAAGAACTTTTACGTGCGTTCTGTATGTTACTGAACTCTTTAAGTGCTGAACCGATTTTGATGATTCTTTACCTAGACAAACTATGTAATGAATATAATATTTATTACATACACTTCTTGAATGTAACCGGTATTCTATACCATGCCTAGGCATTGTATAGAATGCCTGCGTTATACATATTGCCGGTAATATATTTATATATTGGACACGCATACAGGAATTATTATTTCTGCACAGAACTCCTCCCAAACGACTGGACCGATTTTGATAAAATTTTTTGTGTGATTGAGTGGATTTGAGAATAGTTAAGATTCACAAACAAAGACCGGCAGGACAACGCCAGTCAGGTCTGCTAATATCTATCCTAGTGTAAAGTTGTGTGCACACAAGAGAAACTTCATAATATCCGCGTCTGTTTGGTCAGCAGTCATTTGAATTTGGAACGTGTAAATCCCCTGCATTTGCAGCAAGTGGTAAACGGTCTAACATTACGCGATACGATATCGGATATCGTAACTATCCTACTACTATTATAAAGGCGAAAGTTTGTATGGATATATGGATGTTTGTTACTCTTTCACGTAAAAACTACTGAATGGATTTGAATGAAACTTTACCACAATA
>JAOTAV010068697.1:0-13793 GCA_026546445.1 Cyclargus thomasi | reverse complement strand
TTATCAAATGTAATACTAGGTGTTGCCCCCGACTCACGATGAAGCGTGGGTCCGCGTGAAAAAGTTTCACGCGGACTTCCTCGATAAATTGACTAACCAACACAAAATGATTTTTCAATTCCGGCCAGTAAATAGTTCTTGAGATTAACGCGTTCAAATAAACAAATAATCATACTCCAGCTTTATATTATTAGCACAGATTTTTATTAATAGTACTAGATGACGCTTGCAGGTCTCTTGCTCCAAAAATCCCGCAGGAACCGTACATTTTTCCGGGATAAAAAGTATCTTATGTCCTTTCCCGAGACTCAGAGTATCTCCATACAAAATTTTGACAAAATCGGTTCAATAAGTGATCGAACCTTAAATATCGTATGTGTCACTGATATACAGTTCGCTGTGAAAGTTGCAGCGTTGAAAGCTAAAAAAAATTTTGTGATTTGTATGGGCAAACCGATGTCGCTCGGGCGCTTGTCGATACAAATCACGAAAATTTTTTTCGCTTTCAGCGCTGCTACTTTCACAGTAACCTCAATATCAGGGGCACATACAATCCTTAACGTTTTATCACTTACTTTTGTTACACCCTGTATAATAGTCTTAGTTAGTTATACGCAAGATATTTAGATGCGTAGAAAGAACATAAAATAAGATCCTCTTATAGAAATATAACAGGCAATAACACAACAGCTGGTACTTGCTACTGCCTACATTTTAATAATAACACTGTTTTACTTCTGTTATTAATACAACAAAATGTTCCAATAAAGTTGTACAATTGTGCTCCTGAAATAGCCGCAAAAATTTGAGCAAATTGAGTTTTCACTCAGTTCGACACTCGAAATTTAATTGAAACAAATAATTAAAATACGAGAACGACAATATCGGTTTACAAGTGTCAGTCTGTAAATGTTCCGATTGTATGTATTAAACCGAAATCGTTTGTTCTGCCGTCGGCGTGTTTACTTAACGAAATTAAACTCTCGCTTCGCAAAAATTAAAAGATAATACCACACCACGTGGCGTATAATGATTATTAGCATATTGCGCGTAATAGGGAATATGCATGATTTTTCTTTCTTTAAATAAATCTATCATTATTTAAAAACTAGCCAAGTGCGAGTTGGACCCGCGCACGAAGGATTCCGTGCCAGTACAGAGCAAAACATTAGAAAAACGTATTTCTGACTGTTCTAAATTTATAAAAAATCTATAATTTATAACAAAGTTTTAAATTTATTAAAAATTTATATTAAGTTTAGCAAATTAACATTAATATTAAGTTTAGCAAATTAGACTTAACGGACGTTGTTCGTAGAGTCCTGAGGATGCCCCGGTGTTGGGGCGAAACGCGCGTCGAGGTTCTCAACACGCATTTTTACTTACAGGTTGAGGCTAATTTCGCGGAATATTGCTAAAAATTTTAATTTGCTAAACTTACGGCTATGGATTTCCGCAAAGTAGCGTCTGATTCTTTTAACTATTTAAAAATGTTAGTATTTATAAAAGAAAATTTGACAAAAACATTGTTTAACGAAAAACGTTATTCATGGAACTTGAACCATCGCCTCCTAGCCCATCGGCGCTTTACACGAGTAACTTAACCGCTGAACTACGCTGCCGATAAGCAACGCGTCGGATGTACCAATCTATTATTTTATTACCATAATAATAAAAAATGTGTTTCTGATACTAGAGCTACTCTTAAATATTTATTTTATTTTTAGTATTTGATGTTATAGCGGCAATAGAAATACATATTCTGTGACACTTTTAACTTTCTAACTATTAACGTTCTTGAGATAAAGCCTGGAGACAGACGGATCGACAGACAGACAAACGGACAGACATTTAAGTCTAAGCAATAGCGTCCCGCTTTTACCCACGTAATACAATCTGTTTTTTAATAAAATTGAATAGTTACAAGCCTTTAAAGTAGTCAGTTAAAAAGAGAGATCCGATATTGACTGTGACGTCAAAGTCTATAAGCTGCATAAGAAGAAATATGCATTCAATAAATTTCGTTTTACACGCATCCCCTCTATTATATTACTACGATATCGCGGCCTCTATAAATGATACTGATTTAATTTTAGAGTCTAATCAAAGTCCGTCTAAAGACCGGCTATGTTTTCCGATATTGCGGGTGTCCATTGACGACGAAATTTTTTTTTCTGCAGGTGAAACATTTGCTCTCTTATAAAAAAATGGAAACTCTACAGTTATGATCAACTAATATTGATGTATGAGGTAGGACACAGGCCAGAGTCAGATACTTATGACGTCATGAGCACTGTCCTGCAGTTTGCTGGGTTTTATTTCGGATACTACGCAATAGCCTTCAGACTCTCTCAAGTCTCATGTCAGCGCTTGCTCTTATTGGTCTTTAAGGTCTAAAGCTGTTGGCAGTTTTTTCACCGTTACCATCGCAGAGCCCAGTGGTTCGACGTAATTGAGCGTGTGATGCGCAGCGGTGGACGACTGCGACATTGCGTCTCCGACTGGAAACCTGTATGTACTTGATGGTATTGGTATTAAATAATAGCCGTTTATTTTATAACTAAACTCACATTTAACAGTTTGTGCTTTTACACAGGCCGTTGAACGAGGGGTTTTAACACACTAAGCAACCTTTAAAGCCCCGCAAGCAAAATTTTAAACTCCTTGGCGCATAAATTTTTTTTAAGACTACGTGAAGAGTGAGTAACCTTTTGATTTTGTTAGTCCCGCTTTAGCGACTCGAGTTTTAACTCATGTCGAACCGATTTCGTTCATTTCAACCATGAAATATTTGTAAAACTCCAGGAGAGATTTAAACTATGCTTACAAATTGTATTGGATAACCAATTTTGTTATTTTAAGATGTCTCCATTGCGAATTTATTGAGTCCGAACGGAAAAACCAATGTTATTGATGTCCTGCGGTATCGATTTTGCAAACCAGAGGTCGCCCTGTGGCCGAAATTCGGTCATATTTAAATCCATCGTGATGACTGTAGAGGAACTATAAAAAATCCCAGACTTCAATTTGGCATAAAGATCTCGTTACCGGGTCATCAAATTTTATTTAAAAAAAAAACAAATTTCAACCATAGGCTAAATATAATCTGTTCTCAATTAATTCAAAGACTTCGTTACCTCTCGTTACCAGGCCCTTAAATTTGATTTACAACCATAAACAAAAGACTACTTTGTGTATGATTACCGTGTCACGTCAAAATATTGTAGTATGGGTGTTGTAGTGTGTGTTATTATTATTAGTTATTTATTAAAAATAGCAAAATGAAAGCATATTTTAAAATTGTATTGGTATTCCACGCTCTTCCTCCATATCAACTACTACTGGGAGAAATTTCATGCATTTATACATACGCGTCTTTCTTAAAAAAGGGGTACAAAGTTTTCCAATCGCGTATTAATATATAGATCCTTTGAACTCTGCAAACAACAGGAATCGGAACTAGAACAAACCTTATAATAAGCTCGCATATACGTGGTAATTTAATCACAAGTCTGATTTCAAAGTTCCACCGACCAACTTTGCGAAGTGTTTCGGCTGTTGAGTTATACCCTTCAGCATCTTTCGTATTTTGCTCTCCTAATTGTATTTCACAGTCTGGTGTCGAATAAATTTTGTTGTAATAAATCCCTGTAATGTTATGGACGTCAGTTGATTAAATAGTTTTCGGCAGCTTCGGCAGTATATCATCGCGCTGAAGCTCTACATTTTGCATCATCAAATCTTCCCTATATCCTTTTCGGAACTTGACATTATTATTTCATTCAAAACACTATATTATTTGACGACCTCTGTGGCGCAGGTTGAGCGCTTTGGTAGCTCACGCCGGGGGGTCGCGGGTTCGAATCCCGTCGACGGAACAAAAGGTTTTTCAATGTTCCTGGGTCCTGGATGTATATTAAATATGTGTATTATATAATAAAAATCTTAAATAGATGTATAGTATAAAAATATTAAATATATTTCCGTTGTCTGGTACCCGTAACACAAGTCCTTCGGGCAGACTGACGTGGTGTGAAGCGTCCATAGATTATATTATATTTATTACTATAGCATAGCCTAAATAAGTAACTGACATAGGCACTTTCACATTCATCAGGAATATTAATTAGCTAATATTAATTAGTTCGAACTTCAACGACGATATCGTCGTTGAAGTTCTAACACCACATAAGTCACATTTTGGCTATTTAACTAGTCGTTTTGCAGAAAATCGGAAAACGCATTGTTTAAGTTAATCAGGAACACGTGTCAGCTTAATTTTTTTAAATTATAAAATCTTATTTGTATGGTTATCCATACAAAAGTCAATCAATTGTTTCGCTCTCCTGAAGAGTTGCCACTTTTGACTTACGTGGTGTTAGAACTTCAACGACGATCTAAAAGTTCTATTTAAAGTAGACCAGTTATTGTAATATCTTTACTATATTATTGCGTTAATGTTCGGTATTACTATAATATCCAAAATTATCAGAGTACACACTATACACAACAAAATGGATATACGAAATACAAACTGTATTAGGTACCTCAGTTTGCTTTCGAAATGCAGTCTCGTTCAACGAGAATTTATTGGCTATGTGCAACAGACGATAAAGTGATAGCTGTTAATCCCAAGTATCAGTTTATGCAAGCATATCTGGAAGGTCTTTGAAAATAACCAACTCACTGAACATGAGAGCATCAAAAGGTATGCTGTTTATTAAGGCGAAATAGACGTATTTTGTCGTTTACATATTGAGCAATAACATACGTACAGACAGACAGACACGAAGAGTTAAGCGACGATTCTGTTATTTGCCATTTGGCTACGGAACCGTTATAAAGTAAGTATAATTTTTTAGTTTCGCTAAAACTGGGTATACGGCTGAATCTTTAGGCGGCCCCTAGATGATCAATTTTATTGACAATATCACGTATTGTACAGTATAATTGTTCGTTTTAGACTAATATTGAGGATTGTTTCATGATCGAAGAAAGGTTTAAGCGAGTTTTTTATTGCAATATATTTTTATATTGTAACACGTGGGTTCAGAATAACTTAATATTTTTCGAATAAATGAGGAGTACACGGGATCAATACGTCAATCAATACTCCAGCTGAACGTCATAAGATCGAGCAGTTCGTAATATTTGGCAATATCGTTGATCGTTTGGATTCAAAGCGTCTTTCAATCATATTGAACCATAAAATGTATTATTCAATGATATTGTAGGTCTAGGGGCTGCCTTAGACAAATTGAACTCTTGAGTAATTTGTGGAATCAAGAAAAATAGGAAATGAAAAATTTTGCAAAGTGCACACACAGAACAATATACACGATGAAACACAATATCCACAAAAAGACGGACAAGGTAGCCAAAAGGAAAATCTGAAAATGAGTTTATTTCGTTGACTCGATAAAGAGTCTGTCTGACGGCGCTCTACAGGCACGTGGAGACCATTTTACACCGACACAATTTTGCCTGCACACCGTCAAAGGCTTTGAGTGTCGCGTTTGTTTTTGCATAACTACGCAGCAATTTTCAATCTACCTTCATTTTTCCAGCCCATAAACGTTGTCTTCTTAATCTTTTATAATGCACGATGTTTTCAGATCATTATGTTATTTGGTAATATTTTACAGGAAACTAGTTAGGTATATGGAAAAGCGTGATTTTGATCCTATGACATTGAGAGCAAATAAACGAAAAACAACCAAGCATCCGTGATGCATGTTATAGCTTCTAAAAGTAACAATTCCACCCTGGAGAATATACATTAAAGAAAAAAAAAATAATGAAAATTTAAACTTTATAGCAAACCATAGTGTCAACCGACCGATACCATCGCCCGTGGTTATGAATAACAAGAGGGATTTTTTTCTCTTTGGATTGAAGAACTCTGGACTTTTAATTGATCCCTGAGAAACCCTTCACATATGTGGCGCCCCAACGTTTGTGAAAATCCGGTTTTTCTCATAACTTCTAATTGCCGCACTAGAGGAGTAAGATGATGAAGACTTCGACATAAGACATAACATTACGCGTTAAATGTTTATTTTATTACAATAAGATTATTATAATTCGTTTCTCTAAAAGAAAAAATTACTCAATTTTTTTATCGTTTTAAGAATCTTAAAAAAACTCAAGCTTCAAATAGTTCGACCATATGCGTTTGATTGAACTAGCCGGCTTCACAGGGGTGACGAAGGTCGGCAGTAGTTTAGAAATGTCATTGGTATTTCGGAAAAAATCCAATTAAAAACTGACTGCGCGTTCAGATTCGAATTTCACAGATAGGCTTCGCATGGCTTTACGGTTTAGGACACGAGCCAATTAATTTTAGACATAAAAAAGTAATAAAAAACATTCGAATTTCGAACAGTAAATAATTTTATATTTTACATAACCTCTATAGTTCAAACCCTGTTTACTAAAAACCTCTATAACTTAAAATATCTTGTCTTTTTCTTGGACTTTAAATTGTTGAGGTTTTACTGTAATTTGTATTTTTAAAGTTTTAGCATTGCTGAGTTTTGTAAAACTAAAGGGGATGGTAATATCAGATCATCTCCTAGTCGTGACAGACATCCAATTGATGATGAAAATGAACATCTAGAAGCTATTGAGCTCCTTTACGAGGAATTACAAGTCGCAATCAAACCCATAAATAAGCTGGACGCAATATAACCGGGTCCATGAACTTGAATATATTTAGCTTGATGACGGGGCAAAATGGGAATGCATGAGTAACATGCGTAGAAAAAAAGGTTAATAAAAATATGCATTGTTGCAACTAATAAAGCATAACGCGGATTTTCCAGCGTTTTTGTAAAGCGGAACAAAGTGGGTTGGTAAGCATGGGTTTTATTAAGCCAGCTAATGGGCTGGGTAAATGTCTTTTTGAGTGTAATGTGATGACATTTGGTCTGATTTTGTGAAACCACAGGCTTTTCACACGTTATAATAAAAACCATACAGTTAACAAACCCCATACATAATTAGAAATTATAATTAAACAAAAAACGAGTAACTAACGGTAAAAAGTGTAACAAAATATACTGATATTGTTAATCATGCAGTAAGCTTTTAAAACTCCAAACAATACAGGAAGAGAGGAGTAGATATCATTTGTTTTTACAGCTGAATACAGAAACAATAATTGATAATGTATAATGTAAATAAACAATTACATAATATTATTAGGACCAGTTTCAAATGGCACAAATTATTAAATTTTTAAAAGTTAATAAAGTATAGAAAAAAAAACAAAGATAAACCGATTAAAATTAACTATTTATATACATTTTCACAGTATGTCCAACTCATAAAATAAAAAACTATTATCACCTTTTGGCACATAATATGTAATGCACATTAATGTTTCAAACCTAAGAACGCCTTTAAAGTATCCGGAATCCGGATGCATAAAATGAAGCATGTAATAAACTCTTACATTTAATTACATACGTTCTTTCAAAAGGATTAAGTTATGTCACAGCGCCTGTAATAAAATGTAGATGTCCCGTTTTAATTAAATCACACTAAAGGAAGAGGAATCGGCTTATTAGGAGCAAAATGAAAGGCTAAAGATAAAAATGGTCAAAGTTTCATTTCCGTTCCTGAAATTCAGACGTATCAGAATCTCTCTGTCCAGAAAAGGTTAATTTTATTACGATACTAAATAACGCAGAGGGTATCTTAATTGCTAGTGGGATTGTTATTCAATGCGAAGCGATGGCCGCATTAAATCCAGTAACTCAATATCACACAAATTACGTGAAAAGATTTCAAGGAATACGTGATCTGGGGTATCTGATGCGTTGGGCCTCTCCATTTTCGGTCCCATCGGGCGTTAGCAGTCTAATAGTATCACGATCGATTGGTACGCCTGAATATATAAGTTTTAGTTCCGAATTTAACGTAGGGATAAGCATTAAATCTTCCTTACAATTTATTTCTAAAGTAGCACATTTCTGCGTTCCTGCTAATGCTTATTTACTTTAACAGTAGGAATGTAGAAATGTGATGCTTACATTAGCAAGAGACGCTTTGTGTTACTTAGATTAAATGTTTTTCATCATAAAAAGACTGCTAAATATTTTAAGCATTGTTTTAACCAATTAACATAATGCTAAGGGGTTTAATTAAAATCATTTGTTTCTAGGTAAAAAAAACTCTTAAAATCTTAAAATTAATTGCTTATTACTTGAAGAGAATATAACTATGAAGAGAGAATTAGGTATATAATACACCTTATTTAACAAAATCTTACTAATAACAAACGATAAACATTTTGCAACTAACTAGGAGACCTACAGTTTGAGAGATCGAGGAACGTTTTTGAAATTGAGACTCAAGAGTTTTCCTAAGTTAGCTCCTTATGTCATCGAAATAAAAGTCCCTACAGAGCCAAGTAACAAAGGTCTGAACAGAGTACGTGAGAATCTATCCCTGTTAAGATTCGCAAACTAGGCCACTTACTGCGCTGACTGAGTTGCATAATGACTGCAATTATATCGACTTTAATGAAGGACTGGAGGGCTTTGACAAGCCATTATGTTTGACCCCTCTCAAACAAAGACTTGACCATTTAACCTTTTGTTCAATCCTCCACTATTATTATTCCATTGAATTCGAATCTGGATTTATATGAACTCTGTTTTAATGTAATAACTACGTCTACGAGGAACTTCATAATTATTTACAAGCCCTTTTTTTTAACGTACATAAGTTTTTACAAACTATTCGTGATTTTTATTATTGTTGTAGTCATATTACTAAAGAAGCTATAACTACTATAACAGCTTATATCTTACCCGTCTTTAATCTGAATTACATGGCTTGTACCTGTAAAAGAAAACATAAAATAAGTTAAATGCACATTTTGGTAATCATCGGTTAAAATTGTGTTAAGTTTTACGCAAAACAGCGTGAAATATACTTGTTGTGACTTCATTCGCCGAGCAGCTATGCGTATCGGTCCAAAGGGAATATAATTTTTTGTCGATTACAAAATACTAAACAAGTTTTAACATCATGACATCTATTTGCAAACAAAACTAATTTGCATTTAGTTACAGTTGGTTAAATTATTGTCGAGCAACATTTCGAGTGTCCAAATATTTTTCACAAGCTCAAGCGTTGCAAAATAAAATAACATTGTAGTAAATCAAAATACTTGATCAATAGCTATTATGTTAAGGGGAGCACAGGTGCCAACGGCCTTGAGCATACATTCGGAGATTCAAAGATCTCCCGCTAACGGAAAATAATTAATATATAATTAATAAAAGTAAGAAACAATAATTCCACCTTAGGGAGTAGAGTGTTAGTTATCGTATGGTATAAAAAAATCGTTTAACTCAACCGGTTAGTTTCGTAGTTTATAGAGTTTTTTGCAAAAAATCGGTGTCCACGGTACATTTTTTTTCTTATTAAAGAGTCCTCGCTAGTAATGAAAGAATGAAGACTTAATTGATATAATAAAAAATGAAAAAAAATATAACATAATTTTTGGCTAATGTGAATGACGTTTTGACTTACTTATAAGAGGTTAAACTTAATCCCATGTATAAGTTTTAATATTAGTCTTTGCTCGCGGCTTCGCTCATGTGGAATTCGAAAATCGTGTAAAAATACGAGTATACTAGAAAGCCTATATCTCTCGTCAACTAAGTCTATACAAAAATTCAAGTTATTTGGTTTAAAAGTGAAGGAAAAACAAACAAACAAATACACTTTTCGAAGCAAATACAATACTCATATGAATTACTTTGAGATCCATACGAAAGTCTACTGCCCGAAGCAATAAATGCCAATAAAGAAATAAAAGTAATGATACCAATTCACCGCCCAATCCAGACGATCTTCTGCCTTCACAACGACGTACTAAATCTTTCAAGTAAACAATTTGAGCATAAGTAATTCAGGGATCCAACATGAGCTAAATCAATCCCAACGAGGAGAAACAGTCCTTTGCGACAAAGTCGAGGTCAGCGCACGATCTGCCATTCAAAACTTCCATTATCAAGATGTAGTCCATTCACAGTTATTTTACCTTTAAGTTTCCAGAGGCATTCTTATGCTATCGGCACAAAGGTTTTCTCAAAACGGGGAATAAAGTTTCGGGATTATAAGCCTATATTTCAGTCTAAAGAAGCGATCTGCATTTACAATTCTACATGTTTTAACTAGTCATCAAGAAACCAAATCCAATTTGAAATTTGCGATATTATAGATACTCCAGAAGTTAAAAAAAACTTAATACAATATGTAGATCGCTATATATACGACAGCTTTATGTTGTCACACTTGTAATATGATGCCATGACATATTTTGTAGTTTAATAGAAAGAGAATGAGATTGAAAGCGGCACTTATGTTACTCGAAAAAAAAAACAGAATCGAAGAACTAAATACGAAACACGAACATCGAACACCCAAGCATGAAAATAGCCCGAAATGATGTGGGAACAATAATCCCCCTCGAGTTGTATTTATAGACTAAATATATTCGATGCGTTGAAATATTTCAATCATAACAACTTCAGTTAATTAATTATCGGTTTGGGATACTTGAGCCATGTTTTACAGTTTCTTTGATGTTGAGGATCACGAAACTGATTTATTTCTAAGTGTGGTTAGCGCTTCTATTTCTACTCTTATAAGCCCTGAGCCCCGATTCTAATATTTTAATCTGGCATTAATATACGTAGTTAAGTCAATTAAGTATCTACTCTAAAGTACAATAAAATATTCTCAGATATTAAATTAAGAACTTTATACGCGTCGTTTTGGCATTTCAGTAGAACGTCTTCGTAGTTTGATGCGGGCTGGATCGCACAAGGAACGCAGCTGCATTAATATAGAACTAAAATAGTAAATCGGGTTACAGCTCAACACCAGCCACTCAATTTATACACCATATATCGTGACAGTAGGCGTGCCAAATGTCATAGCTAATTAAGTAATGTCAAATTCACTGGGGACTATTCACAATTTTTTGTTTTGAAGTTTTGTTACATACTGAACTTTATGTTCACATCGTAAGATATCCGAGTTAAATTTAATGTTCTACTGTCGTAATTTTAGGCAGTAACCCCTAAACATCGTTACCATTGTTCAGAAGCAACAAAACAAATATTTTTTTAACGAACTACTCTATTACGCTTTTCATCTATCAATTAAACACAACACACACAACTTCGATTATATTTCATCTTAGTCAGTTAGTTTCGCAGTTATTACAGTTTCTTACAAAAAATCGATACACGTCCACGGTACCATTTTAATCTGATTAACAATAAAATTTTGGCTAATGTGCTTCATTTTTTAACATACTTATAATAGGTTAAACTTACCCCGCTGGCTCATGTATAAACCTTAACTTAGGTATGACGAAGTTTCTCAAAGCTGAATATTGTATTCTTATAAAATCAACGCCAAACGTGTTTCGACAGGCTCCAGACTTTAAATAAAATCGATTTTTCGTACAGGAGAGATGAGACAATATTTTGATACAATTTGGACTGGATCGTAACAGAGTTATTGTTGTTATACTGTAGCAGAATAAAGGTACATAATAATAAAGACTAAAGATACAGTATTTTTCGTTGAGGATATGTATGTTTCAAGTTGTGTGTCCTCGTTCGTGAAATATTTGGGGCAATGAGTTGCTTTAAAAGCATATGGCTACAATAAATGATTATCATTATGAATAGCCATAATGACAAAAGAATTACTTAAAGAACAGTTGATCGTGATGATATTATCGAAGATAGAAAAAATTTGTATCAGAATCTCTAGCATACGAATGTCTTTGTACAGATTCACTTAACTTAATGGCAAATGGTAATTTTTGGGATTACCACAAATGTCCGTTCTGAACTCTGTAACCTACCCCTCTTCTTCTAATTTAGCTAATTTACCTTTATGATGCCGCGAGTGTCAATGGACGACGGTAGTTGCATTCTATCAGGTGACCAGGTTGCTAGCCCATCTCAATTCATTAAAAAAATTAACTACACATGTGAATGTCCATTTAAATAACGAATAACTCCAGAATCCAGACGCCTTTAAATGTTAACTGCGTATAAAATTTGGATAGTCACGTACTTCTCCCAAATATTTAAATGAAGCGTTTACGATCGTTTTTTCACTTTTAGTGAGCTACATAGAGTATTTTTATTACGAATGTTCTTTATTGAGAAAATAAGGTCAGCGCTTCCCGTTACTCCCAGGCAGAATGTAAAATTAAAACTCTTAATGAGCATATAAAGTAAGGAAAGGGAAACCTTTTTACGAGAGATTTATACCTGGGTGTACATTATAAATATATTTCAATAAAAATAAGCAGACAAAAGTCCATAGCTCTAACCACGTTGAAAATTTGAAAAAAAAAAAATTCGGCATTGAAAATTTACGATAAACTTTTTGAATACGAAATATGTTCCAATGATACTCATAATGAAAACAAAGAGAACGGTCCACATAAGGCTTGATTTAAAAGTCGCTGTATAATCTATTCAATGTCCTGCCACGCCTGTAAAATGACATCCTAAGCTCCTAACAAGGGACCAAGAGAATGTGATATAAAATCTAATGACCATACGTTAACAAATTACTTAGTCGTAGAGGTTGACGTTTTAATTGTAAAATAAACGCTGGGAATGTTAGCCCAAGAAATATGGAGGAAGAGTATGATTATAATAATCGTTATATGCAGTAATCTTTATAGAATTAAAGGCTTTAAATAGGTTAAGGATGATGACATACTAGGTAAATACGAGCTTTCTCCTGCGGCTTCACCTGCATGGAAATGATTTATCACTCGAGAGAACTAAATAGGAACAACAAGTATCCTGTAATTTAAGTCATGTAATACCCTTTCTGTATAACAAATTTCATCAAAATTCAGACATTTTCTCCGTCATTGAGCAACAAACATCTAAATAAACATACTTTCATTTTAATACAATTAATTGTATTTATCACATCCTCATAGAGACCGTATTGACTATCCACAACTTTTTTGACAGATGAAGTACGGAGAATCTGTCAAATAAATTGTGAATAGCCTATGCGAAACATATCAGTAAGTGATGAAGCAGCCCTAAATGGGAGAGGATCATAGTAATTATGGCGTAGATGATGATGGCGAAACATGACCGCATGGATACAGGACAACATACCAGCTTTTGTAAACTGATACGATACTGACAAAGAGAAAACTCAAGCTTCATTGTGTGGAAGTATCGTCCGTATGATACTCCATACAATAAAGCTCGATCGAGAGGAAATAATCAATGATTGCGAATCAAAACAAGCAATGTTTACAACTATGAACATAACTATGATAAACTATCACTTATTAACTCACACTAGAGGTCGCCCTGTGGTCGAAATTCGAACATAGTTATTTTAAATATTAAGTTTTAGTGAGGA
The DNA here is from genome assembly GCA_026546445.1 of Cyclargus thomasi. Lineage (NCBI taxonomy): Eukaryota > Metazoa > Arthropoda > Insecta > Lepidoptera > Lycaenidae > Cyclargus > Cyclargus thomasi. Next base: position 347 of record JAOTAV010068697.1, on the reverse strand, counting down.
GCTATAAAAAAATTACAATGTGTTCTCAATTCAATCACAGACTTTTTTTAGCAGGTCTCGTTGCCAAACCATGAAATTAAAAAAAAAACACCGACGTCAACCATTAGCAATAGAATATTTCATCGTATAAAGCATAAACGATTTAATCACACCCGTCGACGATAGACTTAATTACAAGTTTAATTAGTACTAAACTCTGCTCAATCAAAACACTATCGTACGCCTTGGGTTGTAACCGTTTGTTTAACGATTACTTGTTTTATAATATTGTAAACTAGCTTTTGCCCGCGACTTTGTCCGCGGACAGGACGGTTTTTTTCACGAAATTTTTTGTCGCCATTCAAGGG
>JAOTAV010068686.1:0-13795 GCA_026546445.1 Cyclargus thomasi | reverse complement strand
TTTTGCAATTAGCCTTCTAATAAATAAAATAATCTCTAAAATAATAAATAAATCTCCTCATAATCTCATTCGTTATTCGTTGACGAGCGGAACTGTAGGCTCTTGTATGGTGACTACGAACTCCTATCATAGCATTTTGCTTGCGGCGACGTGAGCTACGGTGTGTATTTATTTTCTGGCCCTTGATTTGGTAACAAAATAAATGTTTTTTTTTTTGGTTATTGATCGTACGTCGATTAATCGTTCGGCCCTTGCACCTTGAGTGATAGACGACGACAAGACAATCGAATTCTAACGTGTAGTGACCTCTTATTAATCTCTAATTTCCCAAACCCATGATCAATTATTTATAACCATATTATGTAAAGATTAAACAATACGATGTGATATCATGGGCTTTGTTTATTGTGAAATTAGCGGCGCTAAGAAGCAATTTTTCGTAGAATGATAGAAATCAAAAGTAACTTCTGAGTTCAAAAAATCCTTTCCACCTTAAGGTATACTCGTTTTGTCCGTTCCATCCTATGTAATGAAACCTATTTTTAACCAACTTCAATAAAAGAGTTTTTCCAATTTGACCGTTTATATAATGTTCTTTTTCATAATAGACCGAGAGCGAATGGGCGGCAGATACCGAAACGGCAGACATACTCGTGTAGTTACTCCCAATATTTTGAAGTTAGTTTTTATGACTTTTTACATGTAGCCACCCTCAAAGGAACCTTTGCTGATTGTAGTAAATGCCCATTAGGAGGGTAAATGAAGCAAAAAATAAAACATCGCCCTTCTCTCTTCACACTTACTACCGTCATTCATATGTCAGGTGAAACAAAACGACGCGGAATCGGCGCGAAAACAGTTTTTTCTTAATAAATCGAAAATATACAAAATTAAACAACGCTTCTACAGAAACTCGGTAACAGAATTTTGTATCGTGTGTTAAAATATATCTGAGTCCATCGAATGCGCCGTTTTGCGAAACGAAGAAATATGCGTGAAAATTAGAGGCAAGTTTGTGATTTTTTTTATCGAGAAAATTTTAAGCTATCGTGTTTTCGCTACTACAGGAGCTCACAAATATAATGTAGTCTCTATGTTTAACAAATTAAACGATTTTTAATTTTCACGTATATTTCTTTGTTTCGCAAAACGGCGCATTTGACGGTCTCAGTATTTAACACACGACACAAAATTCTGTTAACGAGTTTTTGTTAAAGCGCGTTTTTTTTATTTTGTACATTTATCGAGTTAAAAAAACCGTTTTTCTGTTTCACCTGGCATATGAATAACTGTCGTTCTGTTTCAGTTGAACGGAAGTCGGATCATTCCGATTCATACATTTGAGTCTCAAAACAGTTTCAGAGTACGCTCCTACACCGTCTACACTCGTGAGTAACCCCATTCACACCATGAGTCACATCACGAGTGTTACAAACTGAGTATTGATAACAAAAACGCTTGCCTCCAAGTGATTATGTCACGCCGGACGCGGCACTTAGCTGATGAGTGTACCACAGCGGGTCACGGGACTTACGGGTCGCGGGTCGCGGGATGAATTAACGCGAGTGTGCGGACATAAGTTACCACTCGCCATCATCACCAATATCGTGTTTATACCGTATTCCAACAGTTGGGTTAACTAATACTGCAACATGATATCTTTATATCTATGTACGCTTCACACCACGTCAGTCTGGCCCCGTGCTAAGCACCCGAGGGACTTGTGTTACGGGTTATTTTCAGAAAACAGGCGTGAAACGGAGTTGTGCTGTGTTTCGTTCAGTGAGTGAGTTTACCGGTGGCCCGACTTCCCTAATCCTCTATCCCATTCCCTATTCCCTTATAAAGGCCGGCAACGCACTTGCGACTCTTCAGATTTCGCGAGTGTCCATGGGCGACGGCATTTGCTTTCCATCAGGTGACCCGTCTGCTCGCTTGCCCCCTAATTATCATAAAAAAAGGTACAAGACAACGGAAATATATATTTAATACTTTTATACTATACTTACACACATTTAAGATTTTTATTACATGATACACATATTTAATACACATCCAAGACCAAGGAACATTGACAAACTTATTGCTCCGTCGGCGGGATTCGAACCCGTGACCCCCGACTTACCACCCTGCTTAGCCACAGAGGTCGCCACATGATACGGGATAGGAGAAAGTATATTTACATTGTAAAGCTTGTTATAACAAAACCGTCTATAGAATAAAGGACTGAGGAGATTGCTTTCGGATATGTGAGTGTTATACTCATTCTGATGGACTTTAATACAATGTCTCCAAAACCATGGTTTTCGCACGGTCAAAGTCCAGAGGTCCAGTTTATCTGAACATTAAAGTGTTTATATAAGAAATCTGAATAAAATGTATTATAGATGAAACGTCAAACAAAACTCCCTAAGCGCCATATTATTAAATTCGTAGAAAAATGTCGATAAGTTACATAAGAGGTCGGCCGGCAAGTAACCGACTCTCAAGGTCACAAGGGTGAAGGTTGGTGCCTAAGCTAACACAACTAGTGAGAATTCCACTATGCATGTAAATCGGGTGAATAGCGCCTCAGCCTCGAACATGAGATTTCTTAACCCGAGCGCCTTACTGACGTGTCATCCATAAAGCACGTCACACTTCGAGAGGGGGGAGGGGAACGTCGTATGAAATAGTGTGACAAGGAGTCCTCAGTTTTGTGACGTCACATTTTAAAATTAGTATTAATTTTGTATAAGTTTTGACGTCACACTTGGGAGCATATTTTGTAAAACGGGGGGGTCTTACAAAGGATGTGTACATGCGACAAGGAAAGGAGAAGGTTCACGAAATTATAAATTTCGTGTGACGTACTTTATGGATAGTCCTTGATGATTTTTAGTGGACTTATAAAGAACCAAATACTAAACTTCTGACGTTAATTCTGACTTTCAGAGAAGCAGCTTTGGTCGCTGGGAAATTACTTACACAGGAACATTAAGAAATAAAAGTATCCTATAATCTCAGCTCTAGCACCGTTTATATTGTAAATTATATCAAAATCAGTTTCAGTAGTTTCAGGTTCAGTACTTTCGGCTTTGACAGCCAGCCGTACAAACTCTCTGATAGTGTACAGTATTATAGATTTCAAAAGAAACTTAAGCCATTCACAGTCCATATTGACGAGCAGCTGCGCGAAAATATAAAGTTTAAGGCCGTTTGTCCACCAACGACAAAACGAAATTATTTCGAACCGATAAAATGCAACTTTATGATTTAGGCCATAGGTTTCATTTTCTAGCGACATCGTCCATGTAGTCGCCGTCATTACAGGCGTAGCTAGGAACACAAAACCTGTCACCTATGACTATAGTGTAATTTTGTTCGGCCGAAATAATTTCGTTTTCGGTTGTCGGCGTTGGTGGACAAACGGCCTTAAGCTTCAACTACGCCATCTTACAAGTTCGGTTTGTCGACGAAATGTAACACGTGCATTAACAAACTCGTGTACTCTATCCACCTCTTGCATAGCTGCAGGTAAGTTTAGAATTTTACAGTATAATAATCAATCACTGAGTCGAAATTCGACCAATAATATTTAAATCCTTCGTATACAGAAGCTATAAAAATATTGTCAATTCAATCAATAAAATGCTAGTCTTAATCCAGGCCATTAAATTTTATTTAAAAAAAATCATGGACTTCAACCACAAACAAAGAGTATTTCTTTGTATGAGTTGTTTATTTGTATGATTATTATTGCGTCATGTCAAAATATTGTAGTGTGCGTAGCGTTTTATTTATTAAAAATATGCAAGATTAAAGCATATTTTAAAATAATATTGATATTCCACGCCCCTCCTCCATATCAACTATAACTGGGAGAAATTTCATGCTTTTACATCTTTCGTCAGAAGGGGTAAAAAGTTTTGCGCTTGCGTATTAATATAGTGTACAATCAGGGAAGCTGAAACAGAGCCAGATTGCGGATCTTAGAAAAATGGTCGAGTCATGTCAAATCCAGCCGATGGATTCCATGGAATTGACATATTCCGACCAAAGAACGTAAATTAGTCAATTGGCTCTCTTTCAATTTCCCCCATGGTACTAGCAGAGTAGAATTAGTTCATAGGGCGGACGGTGAGACAATGGATCTATGTATTTTAATTAGGATTTTTAAACTTGGTCAAGATGACGACAATTTATTCTTAGTTTATGTGTTAAATAACAGCTAAATCTTTTGTGATTTAATATTAAATTAAATTAATTAATCATTATTACAGAAAGTCTAACACAATAGCTTCTATTATAATATGTACAAGCAGGGAAGCTGAAACAGATCTAGATCGCGTGTCTAAGTAAATTGGTCGCGTTATTTTAAATCAAACTCAGCACACATCACGAATTACATGGAATTGACATATTCCGACTAAATGACGTAGGTCTAACAATTGGCTCTTTTTCAATTTCCCCCATAATACATTTATTATTTAATAACTAATTGGTTGTAAATCCTTTAGGTACGAAAAACTTACCCAACATTTTAACTGTTATATTATTGTGTGAGGTAATGAAAATATAGACTTAATAGACGATTATATAATTAATTATAATTCTGGTCCAGTAAAGAGAGTTAAATGGTTTATGAACACGCTCTTAAGGTCACGCTCTTAAGAACACGCCAGCCTCCATACCACTTTCGGCTAAGACTTAAGTCTAATAAACTATGATTAGCTTCGTAGTTGATTCAATAAATTGTTTGTCTTTTAATAAATAATAATAAATACTGGCTTTAGCCAGCGACTTTGCTAGCGTGCAATTTGAAAATCGGTAAAAAATACGAATGTTCAGGTCAGCCTCTCTTGGGATCATGATGTTTTTCCAAGACCAATAATAGCCTGTTTCACTCTCCATCTTGTAAATAAAAGACAAACAGACACACTTTTATAATATTAGTATAGATTTTATTCTCTTGGCGATATCTTTAAAATATTATATGGCCTACGCAGAACATGCGTATCTGTATCTCTATAGTCTCTCTATATTCGGTTCTCTCTATGTTTAATTAATTTGGACATTCAATGTATGGGTTTTCAATATAACCTTAGTTATCCGCTTCATCCACTAAACTCAGTTATATCCTTGCAGTAAAATGAATAGGAACATTACTAATCAAAACATCATAAAATTAATAAATAACTGTTTATTCAACAATTGAGACATTACACAAAACAAACAATAAATAGGTAACAACCATTTTCAAGAATAGAAAGACAAAAAGATAAAAGAACGTGCTTAACTATACCTAAATATTACTGAAAATAATTAATCAATTTTACTCAGGCGCAGAAGAAAACGATATGCACAGCATTATAATGGCCAACCGTTGAAGCGGAATCCACTCAGGTTGACGACTGAGGACTGCACAATCCCTGATATTCTGTGGGCACATTTTTATATTATATTGTCAGAACATCACTAGTATATTGTAGGTAATAAACATTAATTTTAGCTTCACTATCCTCTCCACAACTAGCTTTAATCTATGCTTTAATCACTCGCTAATTGGTCAAAATTTATATCGCCGTGAATATTTCTTAAAGAATCTGCTCAACGGGATATAATATTTAATTAAAATACCTTTGAATACACAAGTGACTGTTGAGCATTTAGCTCGCGTAGTGCTAAGATCGTATTGGAATTTTTGTGTTAATTTCATCACGAGATATTTTATAATAAAGATGATTTCTGACTCATAAATAAAAAAAAATAGTAAATAAATAAATAAAATAAGAAATCTCTTGGCTAAAGAACATGGTACATATAATGTCATTTTTGAGCAGGAATAAAAAGTTATCTGGTTGTCTTTCATTCATGTCTTTATATTCCATCAGATCACTTATAGCTGGACCACAAGAACCTTGCCGCGCCTTGGGTATGGGCGCGACGCGGGGGAGAGCTACCATGGTTACCGGCCGTGTTACTCTGTCGGCCGTCTACGCCGACGACGGTAGTATTTTTACCCGTCTGCCCCCCATCCCACGTTCTTAGGGCGCGGTACAACGTTTGTGGTATTATTAACCGACTGTGTCAGAATGAAGAGCGATCGCTCCTGTCTCTTGACGGCCTACGCACGGGCTTGTGGGCTTCAGTCTGATCCAATTAACGTTTCTGTTAATTATAAGTTCGAAAAGTTGACTTCCAATCCCTCTGACAACCCTCCCTTTAATTATTGTAAAAAGTTTATTCAATTTTTCTGGTTAAGGGTCCAAATCGATATTAATGTTTGCTTTACGTAACAGACCTTGTTGTATCAACATTTTTCAAAAATTAGTTGATGTTTAATTTACACACGTTGTAATTGGAACCAAGTCAGGGCTCGGAAACGGAGCCCGCCGCCCAATTAATTGAAGTCCAATTAAAGGACCCATTTTAATAACATGTAGATGATGTAAGGTTCTTGCCGGTCTTTTCGGAAAATGAAAAAAAAGCGATCGATGGCAGATTTTTTTTAAAGCAAAAAGGATGACTTGTGAAGAGTGATTGTAGAGTTTTTGGCGGGATTCGAAATAGTGATGTTGTGTTTTTGTATTTTTTCGCTAAATTTGTGTTGTTTCGGATTTTAATGCATTATAGTGGTAGAATATCAACCATTAAAAACCATAACCATATTCGTCCTCATGCACAAGTGTGGAGCAAGTGATACAACGTCAAGAAGCGTGCTGTTTTATGTATCCCTCTAAAACTCCATCCGAAGTTTTAGTAAAGCTTCTACCACTTTACTAAACTTGACTGACTTGACTCTGACTGTATTGACGTTTTATCTTTACTATGACTAGACTTTAGACTTGACGAAATGTATGTAACGTTGCTAAAAATTATTGGAACAAGAAAATTGGTTTCCCGCCTCTACTTCACACTGGCCATTGTTATAGTCGAAGCGCCATATAAAATAAACAAGAAGATGGAGAATCGAAATGTCATTGTGATCTGTCAGTCCTAATATGCGGGTAAAGAAATATTAATGGCTTTTGCCCGCAATTCTCTCGCGTATTTAATTAAAAATTTTTCCAAAAATACGAATATTTTGGTGACATGATATTTTCTAAAGACCAAAAGTAGCTTATCTTTTCTTTTCAATTAATTATATGTCAAAAATAAAGTCAATTGGCTACCTCGTGAAGTAAGGTAGAGTGGAGGTGCATGCCGTGCCGTGGCGCCGTAGACATGGGTCTACGCCCTTACGCTTCCTTGTTTTTAGGGTTCCCAATTTGTATAAACAGTTCCCAAAGGGAACCCAATTTGACCCTATTGCTAAGACTTTGATGTCTGTCTGTCTGACTGTTTCCAGGCTGTATCTCAAGAACGGTAATGATAGAGAGCTGAAATTTTCACAGGATATGTGTTATCTGTTGCCGCTATAACAACAAATACTAAAAATCGCGCTATCGCTTACATGACGTGGTAGACTGTTATAACTGTTCTGGAAAGATAATTTAAAATTTTTGCTTTCTACTGGTACCCTTCGTGCGCAAGTTCAACTTGCAATGGCTGGTTTTTTATTATTCGTAGTGTAAAACAGACACTAAAATCACAATCAGAGAAGTTGAAACAGATACAGATCGTGGATCTAAGTAGTTTGGTCGCGTTATGTCAAACTCAGCCGACAAGTCACAACTTACATGGAATTGACATATCCCGACCAAACGACGAGGGTCCGTCAACTGGCTCTCTTTCAATTTTTTCCATTACTCATAATTTGGACAAGAAAGTTTTTCTCTCTACTTACAAACAATATATTCACGTTGATTGTAAATCAAATGTAGGTTTTTCTTTTGCGTTTTACTTTTGCTATTTAGTGGCGACTGGCACAGAACTATAAATCTTTCCCTCCATTTTAATTGTCAAGTTACCTTGTACCAACACAAATATTTTTAAATATAGCCCACGTCCTTGGTCTCCAAGCAATATTACTACTTTCTAAACATAGCGTGAAAGTTGTAAAGGTTTAATTTATAGACAAGGTTATCACAAACATATCAAATTGCGTAGTTTCTTTAACTCCAAGTTATTATTTCAGGGGGGCGGGCTATTATGACCATTACAAACCTGCATGGTTCCAGGCAATTCAATATGCGACTAACAATTGCCTGCTTCTTTTTTCGTATTACAACGTTTTATTAGAATAATAACTGAATTAATACTAGTTCGGTCGTGTATGAATGGATTTTAAACATTAGGGAACGTCCAACTTCACGTATTTAGTGTCACGTGACTGCTGACTGGCTGGAACTTGGCTGGGAATAAGAGGTCATAATGACTTCCCAGAACAATGAACAAAGTTGGATACATCACTAGATAATGTTATTTAACAAAATTCATCACATCATATTCTATTATTGGTTATCCTAAATTTTTTAGACAAAACTATCAAATTATAAATTGCACTTCTTGCATATAAATACACGAATTCGCTAACAAACATCACACAACTCGAGTCTTCTATAAGCTCTTCAGAGTTCTTACAACCGCTTAACTCAAGGTAAATATTTATTTAATTTTTGTTTCTTTTTTAATTATATTTAGGGGACAAGCGAGCAGACGGGTTACCTGATGAAAAGCAAGCGCCCATGGACCCTCGCGACATTCGAAGGGTCGCAAGTGCGTGGCCGGCCGTTTTAAAGGAATAGGGAAAGGGGGATTAGGGAAGGTGGGCCACCGGTAAACTCACTCACTGATCGAAACACAGCACAACGCCGTTTCACGCCAGTTTTCTGTGGGGCCGCGGTATCATTCCGGTCGAGCCGGCCTATCTGTGCCGAAGCATGTCTCGTATGGGTTTGTTTGTTTTTAATTTCGGAAACTGCTGACTGTGATTAAAAAAAAACCTTGTGTTGGTAAAAGCTATAGCTCACATAACATCACGCTCTGACCAATAGGTGACGAGCAGTAATCAAAAAATATTGTAAAAACAGTATAATTTCAGTAAGTTTCACGTGGGTGCAGTCGCGAGCAACACCTAGTAGGATATAACATAATGACAATAAGAGAACTTCAAATAAACGAAGATTAGAATTAGGTTAGTAAGGGTAGTCAAATAGCAGCGGTAAATGTATTTTTTTTTGGACAAGTATGACGGATATGAAGGGGGGTGGTACGAAACCCTAAAACTCCGTACATATATAACTATATGCCCATGTACGTCTGTCTACTCTGAGTACGACAGCACGTAGTGATTATATTCCATTTATACGTCAGCCTAAACACCGAAAACAGTAAAAAAATTCTTAGGCGTTATTGCTATTATTAAACGCCGGAGGGGTATTTTATATAACATCAATGGATTATATGAGTCTCACTTCTAAGACCATTCACAATCTCAGAGAAGATGTATGAGAAAAGCTATTCCCGTAGCCTATTCCTACATCAAAAAGGCCGGCAACGCACTTGCGATTCTTCTGCTGTTACAAGTGTCCATGGGTGACGACAGTCGCTATCCATCAGGTGTGGTCTGCACGTTTGCCCCGTAATTCTCATAAAAAAAAAACCATTTCATGCTTACCTACCATATCGATAGAATCAGGGAAGCTGAAACAGATGAAGATTGCGGATCTGAGTGAATTGGTCGCGTTATGTCAAACCCAGCCGACAGATCACGACTTACATGGGACATATTCCGACCAAATGACGTAGGTCCGTCAACTGGCTCTCTTTCAATGTCCCCCATTATACTTAGGACAAGTGATTCGTCATCGCCAAGTTGACAAAGCTTTATACTTAGATCATGGCAAGCCAAAAAAACGTGCCGCACGCAGCAGGAAAAATACTGGCTTTTGTTAAAATATGCATCTACTACTAATAACCATATTGTACTGTCTGTATGTCCGTTGAGTGTTTTCTATCTGGTTTTATGCATACAGGTCAACGTTACTTTCAGATTTAAGCTTTACCGCGGAATACATAAAAGCATAACTACCGTGAGATAATAATAATATGAATTAAGCTTTTTGTGATGCAACCTCCCCCCCCCCTGTTATAACTAACATTTCGGGACGCCCTTCCCCCATTCGCTTTTTCATAATGTTATTATCAATCATTGAAAAATTATCCTTTTATTAAATTGTATATGTTTGTACTGAAATACCTGAACCAATGGCGACCCCTCACACACGATTTGCGACATCCTAGGGCCATGAGGGTTACGAGTACACTCATGACTGGGCTGATTTTAAGAGAACAATAAACAATATAATTATTATAAAGTAACAGAGCTCGACCAAGAAGAAGATAACCGATCAAAGACTAAGCTAATTCAGGATCAGGCTATTATGACCATTACAAACCTGCATGGTTCCAGGCAATTCAATGTACGGCCAACAATTGCCTTGTTTTTATTTTCGTATTACAACGTCTTATTAGAATAATATCTGAATTAATACTAGTTTGGTTGTCTATGAGTGGATTTTAAACATGTTGGTAACATTAGGGAACGTCCAACTTCACGTATTTAGTGTCACGTGACTGCTGACTGGCTGGAACTTGGCTGGGAATAAGAGGTCATAATGACTTCCCAGAACAATGAACAAAGTTGGATACATCACTAGATAATGTTATTTAACAAAATTCATCACATCATATTCTATTATTGGTTATCCTAAATTTTTTAGACAAAACTATCAAATTATAAATTGCACTTCTTGCATATAAATACACGAATTCGCTAACAAACATCACACAACTCGAGTCTTCTATAAGCTCTTCAGAGTTCTTACAACCGCTTAACTCAAGGTAAATATTTATTTAATTTTTGTTTCTTTTTTAATTATATTTAGGGGACAAGCGAGCAGACGGGTTACCTGATGAAAAGCAAGCGCCCATGGACCCTCGCGACATTCGAAGGGTCGCAAGTGCGTGGCCGGCCGTTTTAAAGGAATAGGGAAAGGGGGATTAGGGAAGGTGGGCCACCGGTAAACTCACTCACTGATCGAAACACAGCACAACGCCGTTTCACGCCAGTTTTCTGTGAGGCCTCGGTATCATTCCGGTCGAGCCGACCCATTCGTGCCGAAGCATGGCTCTCCCACGGCAATGAGCATACGTATTATGCACTTAAGATCGGAAAATGTTTCATCGGTACACGCCTCCACCGGGGTTCGAAACTGCACCCTCTCGAGTGCGAACCAAAGGTCTTTTGTACTATGTCATTTAAGTACGTATATTGAAATAACTAATGAATTTATTTTCAGTAAGAAATCGAGATAACAAATAATGTATGTTTACAGTGTCGACTTTAGCACTAACTGCAGAGTGCAGTGTCCTGGGCGGGAATCCTTTAACGTCATTTCTTACACATTCGAAAAGCATGCCTTAGGTCGATTGTCCACCAAGACCGTCAACGAGAATATTACGGCCAAAGAAAAGGAAACTTTATCACGTAGACTACAGGTTTCGTTTTCCTCTACGCGTTTAATGACGGCGACAACATTGGCGACAAAATGATCGCTAAAAATGAAACTTATAGCCTAGATCGTAAAGTTGCATTTTATAGGGTCGAAATAATTTCGTTCTCGGTTGACGGTTTCGGTGAAACAAGCAAACGGGTTGCCTGATGGAAAACAACTACCGCCGCCCTCGACACTCGCAGGTCGCAACATCAGGGTTACAGGTGCGTTGCCGGCCTTTTAAGAGGCTCTCTTCGTAGGCTTGTAGGTCGTAGCGTTCCGGAAATACTGCTAGTGATAGTTATTAGATAGTGTTTTGGCATTGATAAATTAACCGCCAACCAACGCTCGCACTAAAACAGTACGCACCAATAAGAGACCTGGTGTACGTACCCCGATACTTCCGACCAATCAGAGCGCAATGACTTGAATGAATGAATGGACGGATTTTTTTTTTCCCGAACAAAACTAATAACATTTCCGTTCTTTTGTGTCTATGCTCGATTCACCGTAACAACGAATATTCTAGATGAAGTTCCTGGTTATGTGCGCGATGGTGCTGGCGGTGGCGGCAGCTACCGACTACCTGGTGACGAAGGACGACAACTTCGACTTTACCAAGCTCAGCCACGACGAGCTCACCGCGGTCGCCATGTGCTTCATGAACCAGGGACCCTGCAACGAGCTGATGCTGAGCTACAAGCGTGAGTCTATCTTTAACCGATTTTAATGTTAGTGTCTATTTTTACCGACCAAGCAGATAAAAGTAAGGTTTTGATTTTGGATGTATGTGGTTATTGATGCTGCATGTTCCCTCAGAACTTCTAAATTAAATGTAATAACACATTAAACATAGCGTTCACTATAGGATAGATTTTTTTTAAATCTTAGAGGTGTCGTTTAAGCAAGAGCTTTAACATTAATCTTTGTTTTGTTAAAAAGAGTTATTCGATAAACAACAAAACAAATTGCATTTATAATTTTGTGAGACTTCTTATTCTTAAAGATATTGTAATTTGTAAATTTAATGTTTAATACTCATATTCCTGATTTCAGAACACTACCCCGGCGTAGTCGTGGACGCCTGTAATCGCTGCAACCCCGCACAGAAGAAAATCTCTAAGGTCTATTTCGGCCGCGTTCGGAAAGAGCTCCCCGACATCTACTATCAGCTCAGGAAGCACATGGACCCCGAAAACAAATACTTCGACAAGTTCTTGACCGCCATCGACCTTGAGTTATAAAAAAATAAAAAGAAATTGAAAACAACATCGGAATAAAATTTCAAAATTGTTCTAATGGCCACATTTAAATAATTGTAAGCTTATAGGTACCTGTAATAAATCATAAAAACAATTATGTTTTTTACTTTTCAATAGTTTTAAGTAACCAATTGAAGTTTTTTACTCATGCATTTGTTGGCAAAATAATTGATCTACGGTCTAAATTTAATTCCGTACCTAATGCATTTGAAGTTTTGCATATATTTCACAATAATATGAAATAAAAAGCATACTGCTATAATATTAGGATGTACTAGTTTTCTAAGCTTTTTTAAGTTTTAGTTGGTGAGAGGTTAATTTCAGAAGGTTTTCATGTCAGCTTTTTGGATAAAAGAGCGTTAAATTGTATATTAGGACGGAGGGCGCTATCGGTAGGTGCCAATATGCTCGCTCGTCGGTTTGTTCACAGCTCACATAATGTCAAAATGACCAATGATTCAGAGCTTACTGCTCCTCTAAAAAGGTCACTACTCAGCAATATTGCTTAGAGCAATTCATTTTGTCATTTTTCTTGCAAAGAAACTAGTAATTTTGCTAAACAAAAACTTAATAAACAATTTAAAATTATTTTGAAGTACATATTTCATCAAAACTAATTAAATTTTTAATAAAATCTACTAAAATGAATGCTCAGTAATTTCTATGCAATATTGCTATTACGAGCTATTCAGACCTGCAGAGCTTCCTTTTATACGTGTAGTCTGTGGGCCAGTTACACCCAGAAATCGTATAGCGCTATCCGTGTCCAATACCATAATGCATTCAGGGTGCTGTTGGCGCTGCAGCGCATCAGGGATTGCGGAGGCACGTGTTGATTTTTTTTATACGACCATGCGAAAAAGATGCGCGTCCCCGGTGACTACTGCTACGTTTGTACTCATTGTACCACGGTAGGTTTTAACGCTATGATAGCTCAGAACTCAGATGTAACTGAAACAAAATCAGTATTTAGGGGAATACAGAGAGTGACGTTGTGAGTTTTGTATTTTTTGTTAAATTTGTGTTATTTCGGTTCTTAATGTGTGATAATGGTAGAATATCGAATATTAAACATTCGTTGTTATACACAAGTGTGGACAAGTGATACAAATT
>JAOTAV010068675.1:0-13796 GCA_026546445.1 Cyclargus thomasi | reverse complement strand
AACTCGCACGGGTCCACCTTTTACCTAAAAGATGGAAAATAACAATAATATGTCTTAAAACTAATTTAATAAACAATTTTCGCAAAATCGGTTCAGCAGTTTGTGCGTTAAGAGATAAACAGACACACACACTTTTGCATTTATTATATCAGTATGGTTTCACTGTTTAAGTAGCAAATTCACAGTGGAGTCTATAAAATTCAAAGCGAAACCAAGTCAAGTATCCCTAAAATTTGACAACGAACCGGATCCAAAACCCTAAATTTTCCTACACACTGTAGTGTGGTACAGTATATTCTCGTATACGACTGCTGAGGATCATCGACTTAACACGCTTCGCAATCATGGCCACCAATCACCGTAGCTCAACGTGCGGACACGTAAATGGGCAGCAATGTATCAATATTTTCAGCGATATTTATTTTGACGACAACAATATGGTCGTAACCAGTGAACATTTTAATTAATCCAAATAAAATAACTAACCAGCGATGTGGAAACGCGGTGATGTGTGATAAATACTAGACATAACGGGGGATTCAATAAATTGTGAAAACCAACTGGAATTATGAAGAAATATGGAATGTGGCACGACTCACGTAAGATGAAGTATATCTTTTTTATGATATTTAGGGGGCAAGCGAGCAGACGAGTTGCCTGATGGAAAGCAACTGGCGTCGCCCATGATACTCGCGACATCTGAAGAGTCGCTAGTGCGTTGCCGGTCTCTATGTGGGATTAGATGTGGGATAAGAGAAGTTAGGCCACCGGTAAACTGACTCACTGAACGAAACACAGCACAACGCCGTCTCACGTCAGTTTTCTATGAGGCCGTGGCATCACTCCGGTCGAGCCGGCACATTCGTGCCGAATCATGTCTCTCCCACGGCAAAAGTTAACAGTGAATTATTCCATTAATCGAGTTCTTATACATCTAATAAGCCGGTTTCTACACGAGACACCAAAAAGGTTAAGACGCGAAGGGCTATCTTTAAGGGTCTCTAAGACTGTAACATTATAGGACCAAAAAGAATGGGATTTGATAAGAATTTGACAATAGTTGGTCTTCGGTCGATATCAGTGAGTGTGAGGTATATTTTGGTGCCACACACGTTTGGATAATTTCGTCAATCTTTTGTGGTATAATTATAGTGGTATAATAGTGTGGCGTTAATTTTAGGGTTCCGTGGAAAAATTATATGAAAACTTTACGGATTCTTGATGTATGTCTGTCCATACGTATGACACAACACTCTAACCGAGAATTCTGTGGATTTTAGAGAAATAATAATATTTTGATGTTGATTTCAAGTTGCAAGTAAAATCTACCTTGGTAGTATCAAATAATCTAAAATATAATCTATACTAATAATAGAAGCTGAAGAGTTTGTGTGTTTGTTTGTTTGAACGCGCTAATCTCAGTAACTACTGGCCGGAATTGTTTTTTTTTGTGTCGTTTAGTCCATTGAGGAAGGCTATAGGCTATATAACGTCACACTACGACCAATAGGAGCCGAGGAGTAATCAAAAATGATGTTAAAACGGGATAATCTGTAAAGTTTCACGCGGACGTAGTCGCGGGCAACAGCTAGTCCAATGATATGACCGTTAATATAATTGATATTTACACACAGTTAAGTGTAGTTTAAAACTTAGACCGGTATAAGTGGACTAATAGAACCTAAGCTAAGCGAACGAGTATTCTCAGAAACTTACAGCGTCAGGATTCGAGTCAGATATAGCATATGGAATATAGGTTATGCACACATTAGCTAAGTGAATTATTCGCAATCTATCCGAAGAGCTTGCACCTTGGGCAAACAGTGCCGGGCGGCCACTCCGGCAAGAAACCTAACATGCCCTTACTCAGACAATCAGCGTATAGCCTGAACCTGCTGTTACACCGAAATGTTATGGATACTTTATAGAATTGTCGATCAAAAATGCATGGATTTAGAGCGTTCGATTGTCCATACTAATATAACAAATGTGAAAGTGCTTCTGTTGGCTTTGTTATTTCATCACTACCTAACGAAGCAACCAATCGACTTGATTTTCATTTTGACATATACTTAGTTAAAACTTAAAAGGATGGAGAGCAGCTTAGGCCACTTTTGGTCTTGAAACCGATTTTTTAATTCGAGGGAAGCCACGGGCAAAAGCTAGTCAATAATAATAATAACGAAAATTATATTTTCTTATGTCACATTAATTTTATACTTATATTTTGACTGACGATCCTACAAAGAAGCAATAGTGAAAACTGCTTAGTTATGGGTTCTAGGGAACGAGTGGACGATTTCGAGAATCGATCTAATATCTCTGACAAAATAAACTAAATAGAGGATAATATTAATATCTTAACAATTTTATCAATAGAATTTAATTAAACAATATGGAATAAAAAATTTCAAATTTTAATATCCGAAACATTTTACTTTTCTATTTACGTCTTTAGCGTGCTTACTTCATCCCTGACGATCGTGATTCGTATCGGTGCAAGCGGCGGTAATATAGTTGAGAGTCGTGGAATAACACGCTATTCAGTATTGAGAGACTAATGGCTGCGTTAATTAAACCGACAATTAATACGGAACCCGATTTATTGTTCGCGGAACGCGCTTGTACGAGTTGTCTTCCAGCGTCGTGGACATCAAAAGTGTTTAATCAAAGGAATGGATGTATTGTGGGAATATGCATATTACATAGTAATATATATATATACTATTTTAGTTGAAGACATATGTGGAAGAAGCGGACAACTAACATTTTGCAACCTTAGTTTATATACGATCTAATTATTTTCCATAAAATCTTGTAACTTACCCATTTCATTGTCTAGCTAGTGTATCTAGCTACACATCAAAACCACATTATTTTAATTTCAATTTTTTCTATCCAAAAGCGTCCATAAACGAAAAAATCCGGGAGTTATAAAAATGTAAGTTATCTGCTTCTTCCACTTATGCATTCAATTATGTTTTAAGTTATGTTTGTAAGTTATACTATATATTCTTTATCTATATAATTTTTCTGTGAGTGTGTATGTCACTGAACTTCTCTTAAACGACTGGACCGATTTTGATGAAATTTTTTGTGTGTGTTCAAGGGGATCTGAGAATGGTTTAGATTCACAAAATATCTCGGCAGGACAACGCCTGCGGGTTCAACTAGTTATTATATAATAATTAAACAATATAACGGTATATTCCAATAATATAATAAGAAAAAATATTGAAAGATACTTCTAACATACTAACACGTTAAGTGCATATTATAATCACCAACTTACGAAAATAAGATCTTAATCTAGATAATGCCTGCGTCTTCGTTACGTTTGCATCACAAGAAAATTCTTTTATCGCACTTTTTCGCGAAAAAAATTATATGATGTTTTTCGCAACAAAATAATTCCCCGGATTCAAATTATAGGTGTGTGGGGGGGGGGGGGGCTGCATACCCATCAAAATCGGTTTAGCGGTTTCAAAGCGAGGAGGTAACGGACAGACGGGGGCAAACGGGTGAACGGTGTAACGGGTGAACCGATAGAAAGCCACTACCGTCGCACACGGACACTCGTAACATAAGAAGAATGCAGGTGCGTTGCCGGGTTTTAAGAGGGAATATGCTCCGTTCTTGCAGGTTTGCAGATTCGGTCTCTCCGATATCACGTCCGAGCTTTTTTTAATGATATGTACGGGGCAAGCGAGCAGACAAGTTACCCGATGGAGAGCAACTGCCGTCGCCAATGGGCACTCGCGACTACCGAAGTGTCGCTAGTGCGTTGCTGGCCTTTATGAGAGAACAGGGAATGGGAATAGGGATAGGGAATTTGGACCACCGGTAAACTCACTCACTGAACGAAAAACAGTACAACGCCATTTCACGCTAGTTTACTGTGAGGCCATGGTATCACTCCGGTCGAGCCGGCCCATTCGTGCCGATGCATGGCTCTTCCTACGCTAATGAACGTTCGTATTATGTACTTGAGATCAGAAAATGTCTCATTGGTCACTCGCCTTCACCGGAGCTCGAACCAGCACTCTCCCGAGTGCGAACCAAAGGTCTTACTCACTAGGCCGCGGACGCTCTATAAGTAGCTGCTCGAACAGTGAATTTAAATGAATACTTTTTGATGATTTGACGTCTAAAATGGTCGTTTAGCAATATTGCTAACAGTAATTCATTACACAGTAAACAGTAATACACAATCACTTGAAATTGATTTTAAAGTGAATATTTTCAAAACGTTTAGATTTTTTTTTTCAAAATTTACTAAAAATTAAACGCAGAGTAATTTATTTGCAATACTGCTGTTACGAACTGTTTAGGCCTTATGATGGAAAGTAACCGTCTGAAGTAACCGTCTCCTATGGACTCTTGTTACATCAGAAGGGTTGCAAGTGCAAGGACCTTACTTTGAGTAATGAAGAAATATGCTACGGGAATAGGGTACGGGGATAGAGACAGCTGACAAGGAATAAGGTACAGGGAGTGAGTTTAGCGGAAAACTCACTCACTGAAAGAAACACAGCGCAACCCTTTCAACCAGTTTTCTATAAGTAATACCTATATGTCAAGCCGGTCCATTCGTGCTGATAAGATTGACTCTCTCAGAGCAAATCTTAGCTTGTGAACTTTAGTGAAATCACTAAGATAAGCACTTTCGTTTTTAACATTTTCCCTGTAACCGATACGCTACGCTCGATCGCTGTAAAAATCGACAGTTCAACCTTTCAAGGTTCCTTTCACTCATTACTTTCCTCACGTATAAAATAAACAATTATTCCTTTAACTTGAGGTGAAAACTTGGTAGAGAGAGATTTTACAGTAAGTCGATGTAAAGAAAAGCCTCAATAAATTCAGATACTAGAGGAAATTGATGTAGTACCAGTGGACCTACGTCATTTGGTCGGAATATATTAATTCAATGTAAGTTATGATCTGTCGACTTGGTTACCGCAACTTACTTTGCACAAACTTCCCTGATAGTACATAAGACTAATTTTGCGATGTCTACGTATGACGGAAAAAGACTTAACTAACCTACCCTCACATCGACTTTTAGGTCCCTAGCATACGACGACGTTTTGTAGCGATCCAAACGCTCGATGGTAGCGATAAAACGCATTTACGTATAAACTATAGCGTTTGAATCCGTTGCGTCGCGTTTGTGCCGCGAATAAATGAGCTCCTGCGGCCCTAGCATAGCGACCGAGAAAGTGTTACAGCAAGATAGACAAAGTAACGTTGAGGTGACGGATGCACAAAGGGAATCTGTCAGTTTATCCCAACCATCTCTCAGTTTGACGATACTTTTGTCTAGCCCTGCAAGTTTTCTACGGCAGACAACATCGATGCAATCGCAATTGTATCGCGATGGCATCGCTTCAAACACTCACCGTGTAGCCCTAAAACCCTGCAAGTGGCCAAGAAACACAGTCCGTCACCGATAAAAAATTATCCACATTAAATCACTCGTAACATCGCGTGGGGTCGCACATGTTTCACCCCACACCCCACGCCCCATACCTCTCGCCCCATCGCCCCCGTGCCAGTGTAACGCGACCCCACGAATGGGGTGATTTTTTTCTATTAATGCCCGCCGTGTAATTTCTGTTTATTCCACTACAGACACACACATATGTCTTGTAATCTAAAGGTGGCTATGCGATCTTCGCGGACGACTGCAAACAAAAATTTCAATGAAATGCTATCGGGGGCTGATTCCTAAGCTGTTTTGAGACTCAAGCGGACGAATCGGATTCGAAAAACGAGATTCGAGTTCTAAGGTTTGAATGTGCAATTTGAGCTAGTTGAGTAGGGCTCCGGGCTACAGGTTACATTTTCTACCGACGTTGATCCGATGCTGCCACTGCCTTAGTAGCGGCAAAAACCAAAATTATGTCACAAAGTGATGTTTTATTTGAATTTTTGTCGGTTGTTATCCGTTGTCTTTAGAACCGTACTACCGTTTATATTATACCGTCGGCGGAATGGTTGAACGCTTTGGTAGCTCACGCCGGGGGTTGCGGGTTCGAATCCCGCCGACGGAACAAAAAGTTTTTCAATGTTCCTGGGTCATGGACGTGTAATAAGTATGTATATTATATAATTAAAAACCTAAATATGTGTCTAGTATAAAAGTATTAAATATATTCCCTTTGTATATTTACCTGTAACACAAATCCCTCGGGTGCTTATTGTGGAGTCCATAGATTACAAAAAAGCATGCACACAATCGATCGTAGTACTTTGTCAACAAGTTGATCGAAGGCTATTATAGACTATCATTGGCGACCGTCGTGCAGAGCCGAATATGCCCTCGACACAGTCACTCGCGTGTCATCGTCTGTGTTCGCAGACATCGTCTGTGTTCGCAGACAATGAAGAGAAGCTATTATTGAAACCGTGGACACTCACGCACGCAGATCAACTTAAAGCCGTCCAAACCAAGTTTTCAATCGACATACGCATAGAGTGCCCCTCTTACAGTTTCCCTAATACCCCAGTAGCCTAACCATCACACCCTTTAATTATTCCGATTAAATCTCTTAATATGACGACGCGGACAGCTCACATAATAGGACAATGTGTCCAAAAACTATTCCAACCGCTTTTTACAAGGGTCCTCGTAGAACAATAGAGCCCCAACTGGGCATTGTGTTTGGCCCTTTTAGTTCGAGTATTATCTAAGTCTCACGCGTACCGAACGGACCACTCGAAGCGAAATTAAAGGTCCCCATACACGGAGAACGGTCACACTGAATGCAGAATGCGAGTTTCGAAGTCAGTTATACCTCTTTAGCAGTGCCGTGTAGGCAAGCAGGAGAATCTATCTCATAGCCCGTGGGACTGTTATCAACAAGTTGTGGAACAGGTCCTAAAACACGGGAACAAGCTATCGCCAGTAGTAGACCTCCAGACTTCCAGACCTGCGGATTTGACCGGCCTCCTCGTATATTCGTATATCTAACTAGTTGGTTCCCGCAAATTCGTTGCGCAAAAATTTGGATATCATGCGAGAAACGTACATTTTGCCGGGATAAAAAGTATCCTATATGTTACCCAGACTTAATAGCTATTAAACAAAAAAAGATATACTAAAATCCGTCCAGCAGTTACTGAGATTAGCGCCTTCAAACAGATAACACAAGACAAACAGATAACTTTTTTGTCGATATGTGTTTCTGTTACTGTTACTTAGCGCTCCTACATTGATCATTTTGTAAAAATTTTAAATGTACACAGACACTCCAGTTTCACTGTTTTATTATATGTATAGATTACACTGTTTTATGATATATAAAGATTACTAACTTCTCTTAAACGACTGGACCGATTTTAATGAATTTTTTTGTGTGTGTGCAAGGGGATCTGAAAATGGTTTAGATTCACAAAATAGCTCGCAAGGACAACGTCTGCGGGGTCAACCATAGAAATATATAGTTATTTAATTCTTACTTTTGACATTGTATATTAACATTATATTAAAATCATTGACATAAAATATTTGAGCTTTTGGAGCCATAGTCTTTACAGGTATGGTTAAAAAAAATGTTTGACATCTGTTTTAATATATTAGTGTATACTATATCGTATCACAGTTAGTACTTAGTATATTAAATTCTCTTAGACTATTAACTTATGACAAATATTCAATGACTCTTTCACTAGTCTATGAGTCGGACGGTTGCCATAGTTGACTTCACTGCCACTCTTGACTTCACTTTGTAAATATTCTCTCGAATAAAGTCCATCTTTATTCACACTGCATTTTGATCTACAAAAACTTATGAGTTAATACATAATATTATGTACTTGTTAACTAAAAATGTGCACTAAAAATGTCTAAGCAGAATGTTTGCAATAATTTATAATATAAGATATTTTGTAACGTACATACATAGCAAACAAATGATTATGATTATATTATATATCTTTAGAAAACATTCGGTGGGTAAAACAGTACGCAGTTTCTACAGCATCACAATCGATCTTAGTTCCAATTAGACGGGGTTAGCCAATATTTCTAATCAGGCGTAGCGTTCTATTGCAATCTGTGTTTAATGTTTTCTAAAATGCGCTCAGCACCCTAATTATAGTATTTAAAGGCAACATTGTAGTATCATAGTATGTACAATGAGAGAAGTTGAAAGAGATACAGATTGTGGATCTAGGTAATTTGGTCGGGTTACGTCGAACTCAGCCGACAGAAAACGAACAACATAGGATTGATGTATTCCAAATTACGTAGGTCCGTCAACTGGCTCTCTTTTTGAATTTTCCCCGTTATACATACATACATAGCTCTAGTGGCTCTGTCCGCTTTCTGTTTGGCATTTTTTTTACCATCTTGGAGTAATTACTCAACCTAATATCCTTTTTAAATAAATGAGTTTTTTGTTTGTCTTTTGTTCTTCTTTCTATCATGCCGAAACTTTTCGATTTAATGAGCATATAGATTGAAAGAGATTATCTTAGGTACTGGGAATAATCAATAGAATAATACAGAAGGATGAGACATAAGAACCTTGACGTTGAATGTTCTTATTTTTCTGGGGACACCCGTTAGGTTTTTAGTGGGTACGCCTGGTGTCGCCTCCGTGGCAGTCCCACATACCTTGGTAGGCGTCCCCAAGCCACCAGGGATGCGTAAATACATTTTCCCAACGGTTAAAAAAGGGTAATATATTAATATTATCATAGGAAAGTGTGTTTATTTGTCCTTGGTTCACGTCTTAACGAAGCAATCAATCGACGTGATTTTTTTTATTGTATACTTAGTTGAATGGAATGAAAGGATGCGGTGCATGGTACTCGATAGGCTACTAATTTTGGGGTCTACACTTTCAAAATTTACGCGAGCGAGCCGTAAACAAAAACTAGTTGAAATAAGTTTGAATGTCATCTGATAGTTATTGCCATCGAACATTTTCTTTGAATACGTTAACTTGCGTAACAACTGCCACTTTAAACTCACGTACGTCACCGCTCAGGTAAGGTATTTCCCATGGGATTCCGAAGCAATTTGCCGTAGAAACGTTTCTTGAAATTCAAAACAATCACCTTAAGCGTCGGCTAAACCTGCGCGACCGATGCGACTGCGATGCGGGAGCGCCTGCCGCACGGCGGACGCTGGACGTGTTGATTAGTGGCACCTTGCACACTTACGCGACCAGAGGCATAACTGCACGGTGGCAAGCCGGCGAAATGCCACGTCCCCCCGCCCCCCCGATCAGCCCCCCTAGACAAGTGGCAAGAGATTATTTTTACAATATTCGCTTGACGTGTTCTTGTATTGGATTGACATACTGGAACGAAAACGAATTTGCCTCGGGCCTCGAACGGTATAGTTACGCCACTGCACGCGACCACGAAGGGGACGGCTACGTCAGAGTGCCGAGTGAGAGCTTCTTTTCGACAATCGACAGTAAACGCGTTTCGAGTTTACTAGGATTTTTATACGGCATTTGTACATGTGATTGTGAGCATCGCTAGGTGGCGCTATACAGATCCCATATAAAACCCTGTGTAAACGCGAAACGCGTTCACGGTCGAATGTCAAAAAGAAACTCGAGTGCCTCGTACTCTGTTCGTGAAACGAGGTCTTGGGTCAGACGTGTACGAATAAGAAAGCCTTACAAATAAACACCTTATAATTAATAGAGCGTCCACGACCTAGTGAGTGAGACCTTTGGATCGCACCCGGGAGGGTGCAGGTTCGAAACCCGGTGGAGACGTGTACCAATGAGACATTTTTCGATCTCAAGTACATAATACGGATGTTCATTCATCATGCAAATGGGCCGGCTCGACCGAAGTGATACACGACCTCACAGAAAACTGGCGTGAAACGGCGCTGTGCTGTGTTTTAGCGTGAGTTTACACTCGAGAGTCAACTTCCCTATTCCCCATATCCCTATTCCCATTCCCTATTCCCTCATAAAGGCCGGCAACGCACTTGCGACTCTTCGAATATCGCGAGTGTCCATGGGCAACGGCAGTTGCTTTACATCAGGTAACACGTCTGCTCGCTTGTCCCCTCATATAAAAAATATTTTTATTTTGTCACCACACAACTCGTGCAAAAAACGACACTGTCTTTCTGATGAGAAGCGGGGCCTACGCTACACTTAACCTAAAATAATAAAAAAAAATATTCTAAAGACTTTAGCGTGAAAAGGTGAACAGGTACACAGACAGACAGACATAGTTACGCATCTATAGTATACGAATGGGTTATGGGTCCATGAACCTTTGTTATCTTGTGCTTCTATCTCTTGTGTTACCTTAAATATTAACCCCCTTATTCATAAAAATATTTAAACAGTTTTAAACTTATCAAGATTCTCTGTCCTTTTCCGGAACATTGAAAACGTCACACGACAGAAAGGGACAACGCATCATGATTAGTTAAACACTGTTTAAATATTTTATGAATAAGGGGGTAAGTATATAGACGTAACATTTCGTCATCCCTGTGATAAATTTATTTCAATTAACCTACATATTGTTACTGCGTACCTATTCAAGGTCGAAATCAATACATCTCATTCTTTATCCATATTCCTTCATTAAATGACCGGCAAACTTTCAACACTTCTGATGTTACAAGTGTTCTTGGTCGAACAGTTTTCATCAGGTGATCGGACTCCTCGCTTGCCCTCTTAAAAAAAAAACTTTAACAGCTAATAAACAATAGCCAACAAACGATAAAGCAGCGATCAAAAACTTCGTAGCTTAGCGAATAAAGTCTAATTATAGTCGCCCAGGCAATAATCCCTTACACGCGAGAGGGCTCAAGTTAATCTGGTCGCAAACAGCTGTTCGGATCTCAAGTATCCCATGGCAACGCACACTAGGGGTCCAACTTCCAAGTTGTATCGTAACTCAGAACTCCAGTGTTGGAGTATGCTCTACCTCGCTCCCAACTTCGACGGGTAACTTCTTACTTGCGACGTTGGTTTAACCTGGACAGCTATTTCTGACAAAATTAGTTGTCAGACTCTCAAAGATCAGATATGAAGGGGATTAAAAACAACAAGAAGGACCGACGGTCCATTGCAATTTGCAATGTCAAATAAGTTGTGGATAGCCTATAATTATCGGGAATTTTTAAGGATTAAAACTGCCTTTTATTTCAGAAGTCCGTAAAAGGTACGCAGATTACATGGTGTAAAAAGTGTTATTTGCATTGGCAACGCGGTCGGGGATTTGCCTATACAAATCACAAAAATAACCCTGTAAAATATATCGATATGTGATTCATTCAGATCGGTTTAGCAGTTCGTGAAAAGACAGAACACAACAGACAGAATAGAAAACGAGAATGGATGCACCTTCACAACTTCGCATGCTGCAACTCATCACAACTCCCCGAAGTTTCTTCTCCCCTTAGAACACAACAATTCCTTTAATTCTAATTTAAACCCTGTCACCTCATCGCTCCCATCAAAAATTCATAAAACAGCCCCCAATTCCCATGATAAATCTACAAACAGACAAACCGTCGTTGCTCGTTCAGAAAACATCCTATTAAGTAATTTTTTGTATCGAGGGTGGCCCATATGTGCACTCCGTAATCCCTGGTACCAAAAAACTCCTCTAAATCATAACGCTAAGGTCCAAAACGTGTTAGCGTAGAGTGCAGCTGGGTCCATGCCCCAATGCAATATTGTGTACCAAAGACAAGGTATTCTGAGGGTCGAAGTGAGGGAGCGTCCAAGTGTTACGTTAAAATATTTACAACTCAAAGAAATAACACATCGTGCAATGTATCAGTATCCACCATCTTCTTTTCGGAACATATTTTAAAGCTTAGTATCTTCTTAAAAACAAGAGCCGTTACGGCCTTACAACGCATTTAAAAACTTATTTTCCGTACTCCCTTTCAAAGTTACTTAACATTCCAAACAGTACCGCTTTATACAAAAGCGTATTCTAAAACGCACGGATTCCCTGCAGCGCATCGTAGTTTAATCCGCCCTTCTCCTCGCCCCTTGCGTAACACCTGAACGCCCCCAAGGGTTGAATTAGCTGTTCGCGGATTTGCGTCTAATGTCTTTGTAATTGCCGCTTCTACGGATCGGCGGTTCGCGAATAACCCCACTACATTGAAACATGACAAACGGCTGTGTTGCGTGAGAAATACATCGCTGAAAAGTGGGGTTACATTTTCAAGCTTAAACTGCAGTTCTCGTTTAGCCCCAAATTCGTTGAAATCTTGCGTTTTTAAGCGATTTTAAAAAAAAGAGATTTTAAGTTCGACCTAACGTAACCAAATTTTCATCAAATAAAGCACGATTATTGGTTCAGGACCTCTATGTATGTGTGTGATTATCTCGCGTTTAGCTGATCCAATATTGGTACGGTTTTCAGCATATAATTTTTCAGACTCAGGAGAAAGTTTTAGGTATACTCCTATTAGCCGATTTAAAAATGGTGATGCGTAGGTTTTGCAATTTAAGACGTGTGTCCTTTTTAAAAAAGGCTATTCCACATATATATACATATTTCATTATGTTATGTACGTTTTCAATATTCCAGAAAACCAGGGACGGCAAACCTTGATTAGTTAAACACTGCTTAAATAATTATTAAATTAAATAAAAATAGTTAAACACTGCTTAAATAATTATTAAATTAAATAAAAATAGTTAAACACTGCTTAAATATTTTTATGAATAAGGGTGGATAAGTACCTAAAAGAGAGTAATTTGTCTCCTCCAATGTTATACATTAACCAATATTTACAGAATAAGCGCGATACAATTACTATTAAAGTTTTCTTAAAACTACAAAAACCTTCTGAATTATGATTGGTCACAACCGACAACTAATTTCGTTGTTAGTTACATCAGTCTCAATCCAACCGAACCTGTTCATAAACTGATAATGATCACAATTATGGTCGTCACATCCATTGCGAGTTCCCACTCGAAATTCCTACATCCCGCGATCCATTGAAGACACCCGACCATATTGATTGATCCCTGCTCCTTCGCCGTGTGGAGTGAAAACATGCTGAGGGGAAGTGTCGCCGCGGCTCGAGATACATTGGCCATGCGACAATGGTGGTGGCAAAGGGGTTTTAAGTAAACACTCTTTTGTGAAGGACGACGCGTTCAGCAAAAAGATTAATGTGTAAGCAAAATTAGGAACATAAGGCGAGCTTATATAATTTTAAGTTCGAAATTTACAAAATTACAATATTTGAACGCTGCGGTTGAGTGTAGAGAACATTTAATACATTTTCGAATTATTACTGGTTAAATTATCAATACTTATATTACTGTTCAAACACCCCTGCAGGGCCTGATAACCTGTAATAATATAAGTTATAATAAAAAAGTCTAAGGCGTGATGGACTTAACGTAATTTGATATAAAATGTATTTTGTAATATTATTCATTATTTTGTAATATTGTATTAAATGCTGTTCCGTTGGTGAATTAATAAATAAATAAATTCTGGTGTGAACAAAACTGAAATCGTAAATCGATTAAAAAGGATATAGGCACTAAGCCTATAGACGTTTTAAAATCTGTAATAAAAAATACATCTTCGAAATTAAAATTTAATCGCTTAGCCCTTAGTATATCTACATGATAAGATACAATATAACTTAAAAATGATTACGTTATCGTTTCCATTCTTTCATACACAGCGCCAATGTTGTGTGTCACTTTTATAGAGTCGAGTAATAAAAACCGTCGTTGCGTAGTGTCGAGAGTTTAGGTATATACAATGTAAACGTAGGATTAATGTGATAAATATTGTTATTTATTGCAGTA
>JAOTAV010068664.1:0-13798 GCA_026546445.1 Cyclargus thomasi | reverse complement strand
ATAAAAGTATTAAATATATTTCCGTTGTCTGGTACCTGTAACACAAGTCCTTCGGGTACTTAGCACAGGGCCAGATTTACGTGGTGTGAAAGCGTCCATGGATATTATTATTATTATAAATGACAGTAAATTGGAAATAAGTTTTCGTCAGGAAAAAAAAACAACGTTACACTTTAGATACTTGTTTTTAACTTTTTGTACTTTAACCTGAATAACTTCCAACCTTAAAGCAATAAACAACAACTTTCTGTGCAAAATAGTAAGCTGAGAGCCAAGAAATGTTAAAGAATAAAACCATGAACAATAATAACTTGAACCAAATGAATTCCTCTTGTTATATCTTTACTAATACTGTAGCTGTACGTATGTTTGTTACCTCTTAAGTCTAACACGATACGTTGATAAAAAAATCATTTTAAAAAATGAAGATACTTTGGGAGACAGGCAAGGACACAAGATAGTTTTAGTTGAAAAAATCCCCAAAATATAAAAGAATTTCGATGCAACTGGATTGCTAGTCTGCTATTATCCAATGGTACGGCAGTGGCATCGCCAAGTCGAGCGCGAAGGTAACACTGCCGTACCATCTTTACAGGAACAATTTCTTCGGAATTTCCGCCCCCTATTTAAAAACCTCTAGATAATACCATAAAGCTAAAATTTTCACCGTCTAATAAGCTCACAAAACATACTTTCTTGAAATCCAAAATTTCAAGTCTGTATGTCACTTAGTAGAAGTTAAGAAGAAGAAAATTATAAAAACTAGGATAATCAATTTTTATCTTCAAAGACTGATTATTTTGACGACTGTTGTAGTGATTTTTGTACCTCATGAGATGGGAAGTAGCTTGAGGAAGCGGATCTCTTAAAAAACGGGTTTCATACCATTAGAGTACAAAGATGTGCATTAACAAAAACTGTACCAAATATAACCTTTCTGCAAAAACATTCAGCATGGAACCTCTGACTTGGCACGCTTTTGTCTAGATTTCATTACTTTTTAGAAAGAAACTTTAATAAAGCTGCTTAGCTCAATTGAGACTTGGCCTGTTTTTTTACAAAATGGGTTTTTTTTTATTTCTGGATCGGAAGCAAAGGACAAGAGATCAATTTTGTCCCATAAAAACGAACAGTTCCCGCGCATCAAACAGATTGTATAACGAGTTGCCGGCGCCATCTAGGCCAACTAATATTATTAGTGCGAAATTTAGCATAGAGTTAAATGATGATTTGGATTAACACACAGGGGTAAAAAAATAAAAGTAAAAGTCAAATCATAATCCAGCTACAGTATTAGAAGATATGGGTCATGATTGCGAGAGCGCTTTCACAATGGGGATGATAAATTACTGGAACC
This sequence comes from Cyclargus thomasi, assembly GCA_026546445.1. Taxonomy (NCBI): domain Eukaryota; kingdom Metazoa; phylum Arthropoda; class Insecta; order Lepidoptera; family Lycaenidae; genus Cyclargus; species Cyclargus thomasi. The sequence goes on along the minus strand of JAOTAV010068664.1, from coordinate 12,441 downwards.
TTCATCGGAGATTTTCCTTTTATTTATCTGTGGAGGTTTTAATTATCACTTTTGTGAATAGGATCGAATTTACGTTTCGTTTTGGTTTCATTGTTCTAGAAAGGTCGATTTCGAGATAAAATTCTGTTTCATTAAACAGTTGTCGAGACTTACCTAGTTTGGGTCTATGTAGTGAAAATTTTCATTATCAGAAGTAAATTTTACCTTGTAATGTAAATAGTTCTTTTTCCTACTCATTAATTTATGACATATTAGTGGGCTATGTTCTATTATTTGGAAGGTTCTTATTGATTTACGTTAGTAAAGTAGTTGTTTATTTATTGATAAGACACACCAACAAGGAAATGTATGAATCAACTTTTTTTTTATCGCTATTTCTGCCTTCACGAGTTTAAACCGTAATCATTACAAATTACTAATACCTAATTTAAATCCAATCATATGCACATTATCTTAATACATAGACTAATACTATAATTGAGAATTCCAGAAAAAAATACAGTTCTTATATGTTTACAAGCAGTTGTCCGGAGACAGGGGAAAATGTCCCAGAATTTGTATGAAAATATGGTTTTGTCCCCTGGACCACCTACTTTATACATAGAAATGTTATTATTTAGTATTTATTCGAAATCGAATAAACTTATTTTTATCCATGAAAAATACGCTGTTTGACTTTTTATTCAAAGATTTGTCTAGGACAAGAAAAAGTTGATTCACCCAAATACATTAGAAACAATCAATTGAGAAAACACAGAGGTAAACAGACAAATGCATCCTAAATTACAGGTGTAGTTCTGCACCAGCTCTACACACGTTAACTTAAAAATCGCAGTTTATAACTTATGAACCTTATTACGAGAAAAATCAAAAGTAATCATCAATGTTTTGACGACCTCTGTAGCTCAGTTGGTAAGCGCGTTGGTAGCTTAAGCCGTTCGAATCCCGCCGACGGAGTAAGTTTTTCAATGTTTATGGGTCTTGAACGTGTAATAAAAATGTGTATCATATAATAAAAATGTTAAATACTTATATAGTATAAAAGTATTAAATATATTTCCGTTGTCCGGTACCTGTAACACAAGTCCCTCGGGTACTTAGCCCGGGGCCAGACTGACGTGGTGTGAAGCGTCTATAGATCTTATTATTATTAGTGTTTAACTATACATAAAATAGTGGATGAGATAGTAACATTTTCCACCGTATACTGATGATGGCTAACTGAATTAGCTGTAGCAAACACTTCGTTTATTCCAACTTACGATCTCGAGTTAAGTGTAATTAAGTGAGATTTATCTGTTTACTCCACTGAGAAAAAGTGGGTCACCGTTATAAATAATTCCCAGCAATATACGTTTCAATTATCTAAGTATGTTCTGTTTATTCATTTCGTTAGCTATGGAACAGGGGAGCAAATCATTTTAACACCATGACGCAAAGAGTATCTTAAAGTTTTACGAGTTATTATTTTGTAGTTATGATTATTGCTACTCTGTAATTTCTTTTCTGAAAATATGTCATATAGTCGGACATTTTAAACCGACTTCCAAAAAAGGAGGTTTCTCAATTCTACAGTATATATATATGTTCTTTTTTTATGTTTGACCACGCATTACTCCGCGGTTTGTGGACCGATTTCGATTTTTTTTCGTTGTGTATAGCTCCAGTTTGGTCTCATTTTTACAAACGTGATGATCTGATGATGCGATCCAGGAGGAATCGAAGGGACTCTTTGAAATTTTTAAGGAAACATATTGTAAAGGAAATATTTAAGGAAATATAGGTGCATATATTCAACCAGAAAGTAAGATTTTGGACAATGTATACCCTGGTTTCGAAGGTGCTGTACAGAACTCTTGAATCCTTATAGACAGCGATTCGGGGATTTCGGCTTTATCTAGACAACTCGAAACAAATGCTACTTCATCAATTTCATCAATAATCATCATCATCATAATCATCTTTGTAATTTTATATTAAAGTCGGTACCAGCTATCTTAAGCGTAAGCTTAATTTCAAGAATCTAAGAAATTATAAAAGCTGGTACCGACTTTAAAATTACAAAGATTGATTACGGTTAATTTTGAGGCTTAGGCCAAACCATATAAGGCACTAACACAGAAAAAGAATTATTTATTACTTTTCAGTTCATCTATAACTTTTTTTGTTGTGGAAGTCAGTTTTTATTTATTGTTTAAAATTATTTATATTATCGGAATAATAGTTTATTAGATTTCTAAAAACGAAAAACCCGACTGCAAAAACCGTAGCTAACGTACCGTAAACGTAAAAAAATGAAAAACTCGACTGCAGGAACCGTAGAAAACGTACCGTGAACGTAAAAAGATCGAAAAACTCTACTGCAGGAACCGTAGTAAACGTAACGTGAACGTAAAAATAAGAAACACCTGACTGCAGGCACCGTAGCAATATTCAATTCTGGCGCCAAAAATCCGCCATTTTGTTTTTTTTTTAATATTTTGATATGTTTAGTAGCACAAGAGTGTTACTCTTAGAATAAATACAAATCTAAGACACCTCTCAAGCCAAAATCCATCAAGCGGCTTAGGTCGCAGAGCGTTCCAATCAATCATACATACACACATACAAACATACTCTCGAAAAACACAACCCTCCTTCTGGGGTGGTTGGGTAAAAACACAAATGCGCATGCTAGATTTTTTTCAGCTGAACGGAACCTATTGTGATGAACAAGCTGCTTTGCATCCTTGCTAGGGATGTTTTTAAAAGATGACGATCGTAAAATTTCGTCTATCGCACGGAAACCGCCATTTTTCGGGCATAAAAGTGTCCTTCTTTGGGACTGAAAGTATCTCCAATTTCCCTCTTACTAAGACCTCTATGTTTGTCCGTCCGTTTATCTGTCTGTCCGTCTGTCCGTCTACTTGGGCACGAAGAAAGCCCGGTTTTGATTTCCATTTAATTTTTTTAATGTTTTTCTTTTATAAATTTAAAACTGTCAGAAATGCGTTCCCAACTTTTTGCTCTGTATTATTGTGTGATACGGAACCGATTTGCTTGGGTTAACAAGTAGACCAAACTCATTTTTCAAAGATCTGAAAAACCTATTTGAACGAACGTTATTAACCGAACTAATCGCGAGCTCAATGTTGTTAATTTTAAAAGTGCCTGTATTTTGCAGATCGTCTGCATATAGATGGAAGACAGAGGATGTATATTTAGTAATCTCATTAATAAAGATTGCAAAAAGCAGTGGACATAGAATCCCACCCTGAGAGACTTCCACAATTATGCTTATCTATTCAGAGCACTTTTCTAATATGAATGTTTTTTGCCTTCGCCCTTTTAGATAGACTCAAAACATGCAAGTTTAGATGGAGACACACCGATGGACTTTAGTATGGCTAACAAAATGTCGTGATCTACCGAAGTGAAAGCGCTGCTAAAATCCAATACAACTAAAATCGTGAGCATCTTGTTATCTATTTCATGTTTAATATCATCACTTACTTTTAGCAACGCTGTGGTGGTGCTGTGGCCTGGGCGGAAACTAGATTGGTACTGGCTCAAAATCTGGTTTTTAATTAGGAAGCATGATAACTGATATTCACCGCTTGCTAAAGAACTTTTGATATCATGGGTAGGATGGAAATCGGCCGGAAGTCGGAATCTGATGTGGGATTGGAAATTTTTGGATGTGGTGTTATATGAGCATTTTTCCACATAGAGGGAAAGGTACCAGAGGTGATGGAATAATTGTTTATGTGGGTTATGACCAGGGACAGAAGATCAGCGATAGGCAACAACGTATCCCTGCTAAGGCCATCGCATCTAAAAGCCTTAGTAGTCATAGAGCGAAAACTAGCAAAAACCTGATGTTTCATTATGCTATTAGTACCAAGGGCATCATGTGAGGGCTAGAATCTACTATTAAGAGACGCTAGGCAGGCAGATTTATTGGCACCAGATAGAAGCAGAGGTGGATTAGCAAAGTGTCTCTTAAGTTCGTCTATATTTATGGAAGGAGTAGGAGCCATGCATGCTTTACCCACGCCAAGCCGACTGAGAAATTTCCACAATTGAGCCTGAGATAAATTTTTCGCAGAGATGAAAATGTTTCTACGTTTAGTATTTCTACACATTCTATTGCTTTGTAAATTTCCTTTCTTGCGCGCGTACAACTCGCACTTGATTTCTAAATATTGTAAATTCTCTACAAGAGCGACAATATAATTGATTATGAAAAAATAAATAAATGATTTTTATTCTTATTTTATAACCTCAAAATGACATTGTTCCTGGTCGTAGCTAATTAGTGAGCTCCTAAAGCTATTTACTTGACAAATATTTCCTTCAAGACAAGCTAAGATTTGCATTTCCATGTTCTACACTTACATTTCATTTACATAATGTTTCATAACTGTGGAATTACTTTGCGCGCTTGCTTTTAATGTTAATTAAGTTTGTGAAATTAAAATCATATATTAGTTAAACAAAACGAGAGAAGGTCATATGGGAAAATTGGGATTTTTCAGAGCCTTTTTGGGACACCTGCTTTTTATTATGCTTATTAGATGAAACATGCTAATCGAAGTAACCCCAGTTGTTTCTACTCATTAACTTATCTTTACATAAGTAAATCCCTCTAAATTGTAATGTGCCAATATATTACGTCACTCCACAAATACCGCATCACTAAGCTAAGAAGCTCCTACATCCATAATTTATGTGCATTTATGTGTATGGACAAACATTTAAGTAAAACAGTTTCAAAATTCGATAAAAAAATCATTAATCACTCCAAACATTCTCCGTGAAGCCACTGAAAGGTCGTATTTGTGAAGTGACGTAATATATTGGTACATTAGAATTGAGAGGGAATACCTCGTAATAATATTATCGGAGAATAAATTGAGTTTTTCCTGGGGGAGGGCTTTCAATTGTCGCTTACTTTTTACCTAAATATCTGTGACCTCTAAACGTGCCTTATAATAAAGTTCAACCAACAGGGAACTGGAAAAATTATTTTAGTAAGTAGCAATTTAATTGTGATAAAACTTCGCTTAAATTTTTTATTGTCCTACACTCTAAACACTGAAATTATAAATGTGGAAGTTAGTTTGGATGTTGATCCGACACTCACGCCGAAGCTGCAGATAGGGATAAAAAGTATAATTTAATGTTAGCTGATTCTATAATTTGTGTGTGTTCTTTAAATACGCAGACAAAACCGCGGTAAAGCTAGCTACAGTTTAACCCATAAATAAATTGCTACCTACTGAAACATATAGAGCTAACGGGAATCAAAGTGTCCTTAAAATAGACACGACATTTCATAGTGACCTGCGACCTTATGTGACCTTTTGGCGGTATTTACCGGGCTTTTGATGTTCCGACGGATTTAGTGATTACCCCGTTCCCTCATTAGCCCACAGAGGGAATACACAAGCATAATTACTTTAAGATGATCCCAATCCCGATGAAAACGCTTCTTACTTAAAGGTCTTCAGTAGCTTTATCATGAGTTTGAAGGTAAAATTTTACAACGCCTCTAGCGGTCACTCATGGAACTAAAATTGCTATACTGAAAAATAAAGTAGCTATCGAGCTTCAATAAATCCCATTATTCTGTAAAAAAATAGGTCAAGTCTCAATTGAGGTGCTTGTTTCTCTCTAAAAATAATGAAATCTAAACAAAGGCGTGCCAAATTAAAGGTTTCTTACTACGGTTTGTTTATTATTATAGTTAATGTTATATGATTGGCCTTTGACAATACTTAATTCATTAGAGGGTAAAAGTCAAAGGACAGTCTTATTTATTAAATATATTCTTAATTATAATACTGCCGTCCTCAAGCTTAAATGCCGTAAACGAACATCTAGTCGTTTTTGACGTTTTGATGCCATCATAATCAGAAGGAAAAGCTCTATCGACGTGTATTAGCAACATTTTTGTAACTTTTATAGTCATCGAGTTATTGCAATTAATATTGCCGTTATGAAGTACCAAGCCCATAGAAAAACTGCGGCGTTTTTTGCTCATAACTCAAAAAGTACTTTTTGTATATAGCGGCATTTTGACTTGAGGATGGCAGAATAATAAACAAATAAAGCAGTAGGCACGCCTTTGTCTAAATTTCTAATATATAAAAATAAGTCGGGTTTTCCTTCCTGACGCTATAACTACGAACGCACAAACCGATTTCCACACTTTTGCATTTGTTGGAAAGGTTTCGGGCTCCGTGAGATTCGAAGCAAAGAAAATTCAGGAATAATGCAATAGAAAAGCAAAAAAAAAATCTTGTCTATGTTAACACGCGGACGGAGTAGCGTTCAACAGTATAGTTATAATTGAAGTCCCCTATGATCCTTGTATGTGTTGTTGTATGTAATGTATTTTTATAATAAAAACAAATCTATGTCCAGAACGTTTCGTGATCTTCAAGAATCGTTTATCGATTCCCTTAATAACTCAAATAATGAACTTTCATTAACTCTCTTGAACTTCATCGACAAGAAATTCAAGTTAGATTAAATTTACGAAAACTCAAGATAACCAATACATGAGTGTTTAATTAACAATTCGTGGAATTGATGTTATATTGAATTTATCTGGATATTAAAACTAAAAATATATATTTCAACTCGTGAAGATGTTTTTTTTCTGTTTTTTAAGGGTATTTTTAATGCGACGTCTAATTACTATCCTTGACCTTCCTTCATTTTTATATTTAAAAAATGGTGTGACAGCTTTTATTTTGACACAGTAGTATCGAATAAACGAATGACTGTGAATATCAGAGTGGGGAGTTCTCTGAGTATTTTTTTTTTGGAATCTGCCATAGCTTTTCGCCATCGTTCCATACGAAAAACATACCATTTTTCAATCCACTTTTTCGTGAAACTTCCTGGCCCGCCTGGCAAACTTAAAATTAATTGTCGCTAGCATTTCTAAACCTATACGCCTTTCAAGCATAAAAAAGAGACTGTATTCGCTGTTAAAAGGTCAGCAATGTACTAGCAGATTTTGTCATCCTTCAGGTGAACCTCCGCCGTCGCCCTCAATTTTATAAAAAATCCATACTTCCATAATAATTAATATATATAATATTGTAAACGCGGAAGTGTGTCTCTCCGTCTATTACCACTTTACGCTTAAACCGCTGAACCGATATCGGTGAAATCTTGTTTTGTAATACTTTGCGTCCCGGGAAAGGACATGAAATACTTTTATCCCGGAAAAATACTCCCACCCGATAAACCACTTTTGGCGCAACAAAGTTAATCCGGGTATAATCTAGTACTAATTAAACCAGGAATCGCTCAACAACATCAAATGAATTTCCTACATGGCGGTATTTCACAGGCATTTGATAATGCTAAAATGACTCGCTGTAGTGACCCATTGACGCTTTAATTAACGCGCTAGCCCGACACAATGACACGAGCATAAAACATACTCTGTGTTCAGACATCTACAGCTCTGGGGGCACTCAAAGAGAGAGTGTACTCACAAACACAATAACGACCGAAGTGCAGGCTCAGGCACTAGGCTGTATCGCCCGATATCACTAATTCTTCGTTTTGTTACGTCTCGTTCTGTAGAAAATGTTTTGTTAACTGGCTTTCAAAAATATTTGAGAAGCTAATACAACGATAAATATATCGTTTTGCTAACTTGTCTCGTGTTTTGAAAGCCATTGAACAATGTGACAATTTTAATTTGGTAGCGGATAAAAAAAATTTATAGCAATGTTAACTTTTAAAATGGTAATCTCTTATATTAAAATAATAAAATTCATTTATTTCTTAATAAATTTGAAACAAATGTTTTCAGAATGTCTACAATCTACATGTTGACCTACCACCGGTTCGGGAAGTAGCCGTGCGAGAAGAATATATAAATAAGTCGGGGATTCCTTCCTCACCATATGACTCCAGAACGCACGAACCGATTTCAACGGTTTCGCATTCGTTGGAACGGTTTTGGGCTCCGTGAGGCTTATAGCAAAGGTAATTTAGGAAGATTTCAACATAAAGCAGGAAAAATCGAAAAATCAACGTGGAAGACGTCGCGAGCAAAAGCTAGTTACAATATAAAACGAGATGTGATTTCGAAAATATAAAATAGTCAAAACATAACGATCCACGGTTTTTTGCGTGGATACACTATATATTTTTAAAAACAAAATAAATTAAATATTTAAAGGTGTCTCTAATACAACTAATACATTTTCCGTGTTTTAGTTCCTTAAAAATATGGATGAATTCGAGGCACTCAACAGCGGCGTGGCGGAGTGGCTACTTAGGTACGAAGAGGTCTGGGTTTGATTCTCACCAATCATTTAATTTGTGTTTTTCGTTTATAAATTTGAAACTTTTTCATAAATTTTAATTGTTTTCATAAATTTAAAACATTCAGAAATGCGTTTTTCCAATGTTGTTCTTCTGTACTAGTATATAGTCGTGCGCGAGTTCAACTCGCACTTGGCTGGTTTTTAATGGATGTCACTCACTAGCTTCATTTGCGAAAAATTCCACGGAAATCGTTCGAAATTGCTGTGACATGAACAACGAGATACAAAATATCTTTTACATATTTTAGGAAAATTCTATGCAACAAAAATAAAATTAAACATTAAGTGCCTGTTTACATATATCCACATTCCACAAGTTTGTCTAACAGATGTTTTATTAAAAATATGTGTGGATAGACACGCTCTTACTCGTATTTATTATTGACTCTTTCAAAATTACTCGTTTTCGACTAAGCGATACAGTGAAGCAGAAACGTAAATATAAATCTCTCATTTTTGTATATCTGTTACGAACAAATTCAAAGAGACGTAAAGATTCGATTTTTAAAATTCTTCCACCATTAGATTATCACAAAGTGACATAGGCTTTATTAATATCTAGAAAATCGGTTAAGTGCGAGTTGGACTCATGTATAAAGGGATCCGTGTACAGGTAGAGAATTAGCTGACATAGAATCTACTATATTCTAGGGAAGCCCACGAGATGAATTTTCGGTTGAATTGAGTGCGTCAGTCAAGTTCTAGATGTATCTTGTTTTTATGGTATAAAAAACAGATTTCTTAGTGGGTTACAAAAAAGCTATTTTTGAGCCGTAATGTAACCAAGCTCCCTACATATTATATGAGTGGATTTCAACAACTAGCATTTTTTTTCTAATTTTGGTGGTTTTGGTGAACATGGTTTTTTTTTTCATATAACTCAGTGTAAGTTGTGAGTATGTTGTGTAATGTATGTTTAATGCTTTAGGTATCAAATATATTTACAAGTCACGTTTCTCATATGACACCAAAATTAGAAAATTTCTAAAACCGTCTAATAAATATTCAATATGAACAATTTTTGAAGCAATTTCTTTTTTATAACCTCAAAACCTGTGTAGCGTCTTGTCCCATCACTAAAATAAAAATGCTTTTTTTTCCTATACTTAATCAACAAAACGTACTATGTCTCCACGACGCTTGAGTGACTGAAAAAATAGCACTCTAACCTCAACAGGCTATAGGGTATAGTTTATTCCAATTAAATGCTCACGTAGGACAAATCCCTTCCATTCAGGTAAAGGCTGTGGGAAAATATTAATCAGAAATAAATGGGCTGTTGAAAATTTTTGCTGAGAGCAGTCATACCGAAAATATATGAAATTGAGACGTAAAGGAATTAACAATGGTGCTTTATTCTAAAAGTAAAATGAGAATAATTAACATTATTCTCATATCTGCAGTTTTCAGGAAATACCCCGCTCAGTTAAATATTTTGTTATAGTTTCTGTTCGGTTTAGCCGGAAGTATTTATTTACGTTTGAATTTGCAAACCGAGCATCAGTTCTAGGGAAGATAAATATAAAGGAAGATTAAGGGTTATGAATCGAAATTACTGTACTTTAATTAATGCGAATAATGGTGAAAAAATATGTAAAACTCTCAAAGGTGAAATAATTCGCTAAATATAGTAGTCCGAAAATATGTAATTTATTTATTTTCATTTTTTGTGAATAATGCTAGTTCTAATTTGTTTCCGACATATTTTTCAACTAAATTACCAAGGTCATCCCTATGAGGATTGAGTGGCATGTTCATTAATGAATAAGCTCATAAATAAAGATTTGAAAAAAAAATCCCCACGAGAACACGCCGTAACTATATATATGAGTAAACTTAGGCGCTCCCTAGATGATCAATTTTATTGACAATATCTCGTATTGTACAATATAATTGATCGGTTAGGGTTAATATTGAGGATTGCTCAATGATCAAGGAAAAAAAAAGCGAGTTTAGTTTTTATTGCACCATATTTTTATATTACGTCGTGTAGGGTCAGTATTGCTCAATATTTTTCAGTGTGACTTAATATTTTTTGTATTAATGAGGCGTACACGGGGTCAATACTATTCTCCGTCTAAACGTCATAACTTCGAGCAGTTTATAGTATTTGGAAATATTATAAATCGTTTGGATTCAAAGCGTCTTTCAATCATATTGAATATTAATGAAACTCACTTTTTACTTGCACTGTTTCCAGTATACTTACTGTGATTTATAACTATTTTAAAAGTAATACACGACCAGTTTCAAAATACATCATCATCAGGTTGTTATAAATTAAAAATTGCAGAGAATATGATTGTGATAGAAACAGCCCAAGCAAAAAATAAGTTTCATTAATGTTGAACATTTTTTTTTTATCTATTGACGCTTCACACCACGTCAGTCTGGCCCCGTGCTAAGTACCTTGTGTGGCGGGACTTGTGTTACAGGTACCAGACAACGGAAATATATTTAATACTTTTATACTATACACATATTTAATACACATCCAAGACCCAGGGACATTGAAGAACTTTTTGTTCCGACGGCGGGATACGAACCCGCGACTCCGGGATTGAGCTACCAAAGCTCTTTCCTTCTAAATTATTAAACTAGTATTTGTCTGCAGCTGCGCTCGCGTTTCTAAACACATATTTGCATAAAATGTCAACCCCTATTAGATTCAACCCCTAAACAATCCTTAGGGGTTGAATCTCATAAAATCCCGTCGTACAACTCATAAAGACGGTATTCTCGCTCTTTTAAAAAGAACCCGCAAGCAAAATTAGAAACCTTGTGGTTCCTGAGATTTCGTGATGTGTGTTCCTTTCGATTTTATGTTTATAGATTGTTATTTAAAATCAATTTAATATTTTTGTCCAGCTACACCAGAAGGAGGGTTATGTTTTTGGAGAGTATATGTAAGTATGTATATAAAATGTATAATTGTTTGGCAAGCCCTGCAGCCTAAACAGCTTGATGGATTTTAACGTATGAGGTATCGTTAGATTTGTGAGACACTGGTTATTTGTAATATTGTATAATTTTTTTTTTCAACGCATCTAAGTCGAGTAGTATATCAAAATGAAGGGCTTTAAGTAACCATTCTAGAAATATACATAATTTGATGTTTAAATATCAACGGTTCCTGCAGTCGGGTTGTCTATTTTTAGATATTTAACTTATTGTAAATTATATAATCAGGTTATCCAGACAAAAAAAATATAACTTTGACTTTGAAAATTGACTAGACGAAGTGAAACAATAGTCATTTATACCATAAATGAAGCGACAAACCGTCACAAAGGAACATCGCGGTAATCTTGACCGCTTCCGCTAATCTTGTTTCTACATCGATTTCGGGGTGCTCCTCCCTTCGGAAATGCACCTTAACCCTTTAAGCTAGAGCACAAAGTCGCTCAACGATTCGCCGAACGACATTTTTATTTAATCACTCGTATCGAACAATCGGACAGAAGGACAATAAGGTGCAATTACGGTCTTGGTCATGTTTTTGCGTTAAATTGTGAAGATGAAGGGACCTTTGTTTGGACATACTGCCTGTTAAACGACGTTGTCTTTTGTTGGTTTAAATTGGGTTTTTTAAAGGAGCGAGCCAAGTGAGCAGTTTTAAGTGCAAAAGTAGAGAATATAGAAACATTGATCATGTTTATAGAAACGAAGCGCGTGGGTTCCTTGTGTGCGTGAATAAATAAGCCGCTACACGCACACATGAAAATATCTAAGCGTGATAATACTGTGCTAGTAGAGAATTACAACTTTGTGTGCGTGCGACGGCGCATATAAATATATCTTTTCTTCTACAGTCCATACTCTGGAACGCCCTTCCACTAGAAATCAGGATGTCTACTATATTTAAAATCACTTGAATGAATTTTAGGTTCGTGTTTTCACTGAAATTCATCTATTTTTGACACTCACCATTTACTATTTTTTTTTTGTAATGACATACTTAATATGTAAATATATTTATATGTAGTTTAATAACATACTTCTATATATATTATAATATATATAGAAGTAATAATAATAATAATAATATCTATGGACGCTTCACACCACGTCAGTCTGGCCCTGTGCTAAGTACCCGAGGGAC
>JAOTAV010068653.1:0-13798 GCA_026546445.1 Cyclargus thomasi | reverse complement strand
CGGCGGGATTCGAACCCGCGACCCCCGGCGTAAGCTACCAACGCGCTTACCAACTGAGCCACAGAGGTCGTCAATTTTCTGAACCTGCGAAAAACTTTGACGTCATTAAGTCAATTAGCCGCTAACTCCTCGAAGACCGCATTCAAAAGGGAATTTCCGAGCAAAAAGCCCAATAAATCATTTCATATCTCGGAATTATCTCGATTGAACTATTCGATATAAATATTATAAGGGAGATATTTTTTAATCTCAATTTCGATCGCGCAAAAACTTGCATTCGGGATTTTCAGATCTGATTCTGGACAATTATGTCCATTGTCCGCTCGCAGATGACACGATAAATTACAAATTTGATAGATTCGAGATGGGACGATTATGATTTTGCATCGATCGACGCGGACCTTTGTCTCCGCCGAGGCATTCGACACAAAAATCGCCAAAAATTAATAATTTAACGAAATCGATTTTATATAGAATCGATTCCGAAACCTGGACCGTCAATCATAACTCCGGGCGACGGTAAAACGAAATGTTTCTTGCGGCCGCCGACAATTAGCTATTGTTTATTGTATTGCAAAATGTGAATTAGTGGTGCGCTCGCAAAAAGGGATTTTTATTCGATACGAGAACCGATTTATTTTCGATCCGGCGAAATAAATACATGTTCCGCTTAACCGGGGAACAATTGATGGTTTTCTTTGCAAGACCGCGAGGATTTTTGCCGCGGCCACCGCGCATTCTAATGGTAAAATTCCAATTTATATGCTAGTGTTGAGGGTTTTTTTTGACGAATCGTGTCGATTTCTGTTCCGCCGACGACCGTTTGGAGGCGAATGTCTTCATTTGGTTCCATTTGGTGCAATAAAAGTGGAAATGAACATCGCTAGATTAATATTTATAAAGTCATTTGGGCCCGAACACGCGTATTGCCCTGTTTTAAACATTCCATAAATTTGAATTTCTATTACATCTCAATTGGCGTATACAAAAACTATACGCAGGCATAAATTAGTATTAAATAGGTATATTTTACCTTAGTAATTTTATCCTCCTTTAAAGAGTACAAAACAAAAACGTGGCCGGCACTTCTATCCTAATATTTAAATTAATATCGTATTATATTATACTAATTAGTAATATAGTGTATTATTTTTATTTTCAGGTAAGCGAAACAGACGGTGAGAAGCCTTCAGGTTAGAATATGAATTAGAATGTATAAAATATTTTCCCACTTTTTTGGTAAAAAGTGGCCCCGTGCGAGTTTTTTACGCCGGTTCTTCTCGCACGGCAGTTCCCGAACCGGTGGTAGGTCAACATGTAGACATTCTGAAAACGTTAGTTTCAAATTTACTCTGAAATAAATAATTTTTATTTTAAAGTACACCTTCTTATGCGTCCTTTTTATGACGTGCCCCGTGAGCTTTATTTGAATGTTAAATTAGCTAATTGTAAAAACCCAATTGGATTTCAGAAAACTCCTTTACTTGCCTGCCTCTTAGCATGGATACGCTAGAATAGTGAAATTGGCAGATTGTTAAAGAAATCTGCTATTTTTTTCGCTATATCTCCATAGTTGATATTTATTTTGTATATGTATATTATCTATATAAATATTGTATATGTATATCTGGTGGTCATGCTACACCAGCTAACCGGCAGTTCTAAAAGCAACAATTTCAAGAGTTTTTTTCACTTATTGTAAATCAATAAAAGCAGTATTACATTAATGTCTCTACAATATTAAGTATATTGTAAATATAGTTCTAACTTATGCTCAGACTCTATAAATATTCTTATTTTTGCCATATAATACATTTTATGAATATGAGGATAACAATAAAATATATTTTTTTCAATTTCCATACTTTTTATGCTACCTTACCATTATCTTTTAACCAGCAAATTTGATTATTTGTTCCGTTGTAATAGGATGGTGATAAGTGTCGGATAGTCTATCCACGACTTTATTTGACAGATGTCGTATGGAAAATCTGTCTTAAAGTTATGGTCGACCTATCAGAAACTTTATTAGTAAGCGGTGAAACAGACCCTTAAAGTTAAAATGCCTCCGGCTTAATTCTCTTGATGTATTCGCCTGTTATCGCCGATCTCCTGATAAATTGTTGACCACAAACAAAATATCCGACACCTCATTGTTTTGTTAAAGTTTAAACATTTTTAAATCCGTTGTGAAATCCTGTCAGAGGTGAAAGTTGGTACTACGTGAGAGAGTCCTGTGTCAGGGCCTACTCTCAAACTGCATATTCAAACAATGTCATTTCACTATATATATACTAATAATATAAAGCTGAACAGTTTGTTTGAACGCGCTCATCTTAGGAACTATTGGCTAGATTCGAAAAAATATATTTTTGTGTTGTTCCATTTATCGAGGAAGGCTAATAGGCTGTATAAAATCGCGCTACGACCAATAGGAGGCGAGCAGTAATCAACAAATGTTGTAAAAACGGGATAATTTATAAAGTTTCACGCGGACGTAGTCGCGAGCAACAGCTGGTTGTTAGAATAAAACGGCAAAATTCGGTCGAGTCCGAATATATGAATGTGCCGTTTTTACGTTTGGCAGTGTGGCCCCTGGCCCCTGGCCCCTGCCTCCTGGCCCCTGGTCCCTGGGTTCTGTCGCTTTTACAGAGGTTCATCCATTCGGTGTTAGTTATTTAATAAACTTCATTCAAGATTCTCTGAAGTTAATAAATCCTATTTCAAAGTTCAAGTAAAGAATTCAATTTTGAAGTTGAGTTCGGAATAGAAATTATTTATAAAAATATAGATATTAAATACTAATAATAATAAAAATAATATAATATCTATAGACGTTTCTAAGTTAAGTACCCGAGGGACTTGTGCTACGGGTACCAGACAACGCAAATATATTTAATATTTTTATTATACGATACACATTTAATACACATTCAAGACCCAGAAACAATAAAAAACTTTTTGCTCCGTCGTACCCGTATTCGAACCCGCGACCCCCGGCTTAAGCTACCAACGCGCTTGCCAACTGAGCCACAGAGGTCGTCAACGTCGTAAATAAAGTATACATTATATTATAATGTTTTGTCAGGATTCTTCGTTTCGATATAGAGCCTATTTATTTTCCTTTGCATTAATAAGAAAAAAAATATATACCAAAAAAATATATACCAAATTTATAAAGTTTAATTTTAAAAAAACCAAACCGCTAAAATTTGTTTTTAATCGAGCTACTTATAGTCAGTTTTCACAAGTCCAGTCTAAATAGGTCGCCGCTGAATCGATTTTCAATTATATGACGATTAATATGCAAATTCCAATGCATTGTGTTTTCAATTCTGCGCAAAATTTCAGCAGTTTCGTTTGCTAATGATGTTTATTGAAAATTTTGCATATATTTATAATAATTGCCTTATCACGATAAATTTAAAATGAAATGAAATTATTTTATTCAAAATAGTTAACAAGTTACATTTTTTTGATGTCAAAACTACGGTGCCTACCACCGGTTCGGGAAGTAACCCGGCGAGAGAACCGGCGTAAGAAACTCGCACACAAGCAGCTGTCGTCGCATAGACACTCGTGACACCGTTTCACGCCAGTTTTCTGTGAGGCCGTGGTATTACTTCCGTCGAGCCTAAAATGATGTTACAAAAAAAGTAAAACCTACAATAGTTTTAACAAAAAACTTAAAACGAGCAACATTACGGGTAATATGGAGTCGTTTGTTATCAGTTACAAAGAAAAAATCAACCTCTAAAATTTTTGAATATTCATAGATTGATAAATATTGATCTACTTCAATTGTGAATCAGGATCTATCCATCCATCATTTGTCACAAACACAGCGTTACAAGTGACATTCGCGTCACAGTGACAGCGTCAGTAGTGTCACAATGTCACAACCGATCGCGAACTCATTAAATTCAATTCATCCTTAATTTTCGTAGTCACGACATCTATAATGATGCTCTATGTCGCTAGGCGAAGTGCATACGATTTTATACCTACTTACGTTTAGCATACAATCGAAAATTCCTTGAGTTACCATCCATAAGGCGACAATATAATTCCTATTATCATCACCGCGTATGACGGTAACAGAATAACCTGCGTTACTCTATTTAAAACCTTAAAGTTTTATGCTAGAGTTGATTTCACTTTGAGCGCGCCCGGTGGTTATGTCAAAGAGTATGTAGGTATGTAGATAGGCCTGATGAGGAGGTGTTTCCATGTAAGGTAGTCGCGTGGACATACAGAAGGTTAATTACACAAAAAGTGTTGTGTAGAGGAATGCCCGGCCACCAGTTCGGACGATGCATATGGATGGGGCTTAAATGTTTGGGATGGTTGGCTTTTTAGCGGTGTGGGTGTCCGATTTTTGATTTTGGGTCTAATGAGGTATTAGGGATAAAAATAAAAAAAAATTAAAATAAAAGTCTGCCCGTCCTTTACTTTGTATGACTTTGCGTCCTGGAAAAGGATATAGAAAAGTTTCGCAATAAATAAATTTTTGCGCATACCTTTTTGAAAACTACTAGGTATAATGGGGAAAATTGAAAGAGAGCCAGTTGTCGGACCTCTGTCATTTGGTCGGAATATGTCAATTCCATATAAGTCGCGATCTGTCTAGAGTTAAAATTTTAAAATTGCAAACTTTGAAATATATTAGCCAAATCTGTATGAATGTATCCAAGTGTAATAACTCGTACACAAATTACATAAATATCGATATATTTTGCTCCAACCCCGGCGCAGAACCCAGGTTGTCTAATGTTTTCTTTTTCTAATTCATTATAACTTGTTTACTATGATTTTTAGGTGTATTAAACCTTTGGCGTTACAAAGAATATCTATAAAGTTGTACTTTATACTGTTAAGGATGTATGTTTAAGGATGGGGCCTGGTGTCCTGAAATACAGGCTTTGCCCAGTTTAGGCACCAGTCTTCCACAATAATCTAAGATAACAATATAGTCCAATATTGTAAGCATACTCATTTGTGGTGAGAAAATAAATGATTTATTTATTATTTATGGAATTCAGTGTTCTCCCTTCGGGGGCTCTAAGGAAGTTTGTCCACCAACACCGTCAACCGAAAACGAGTTTATTTCGGTCGGATAAAATGTTACTTTTTTTTTGCTTACACGGCGGAGGGTCTTAGAAAACCCTGGAACCCAGAACCATGAAGAGGTATTAGAAAGACAGACATACATTTTCGCATTTATAATATTAGTATGATAACTGAGGGGGCTAGGCAGTTGGTTGTCGACCCCTGGCCATTTCCTTATATACGGCGCGTTTTTTGCGTCCGCGCCGCGCGGGGAGCCTGCACAAGGCCTATCTAATTGAAGGATTGAATTGTAAATACGACATTATGTGCACATGTCTGTTTGTTTATGGAGATATACCTCGTAAACTATACATATCAGATTTATGTACGGGCTATATACGACGATGTGAGAGAAGTGTCCTGTGATTTTTATTCGCGTTATGTATTGAAAAGCGGGTTTTACTTAGCACAAGTTCTGTTAGGAATTATATTATTAATAAATTTTTTGTGTTCACTGGTTCGCGGGGTGTGCGTTGTGCCCTTCTATCTATAGATATGATGCTGAAGATCTCTAGATATTTCTATGGTATTAACATCCTAACTGGAATTCCGTCTAGTCAAATATCAGTATTTTCAAACTACCAAAGGAACTTGAACTCTAATACTTGAGCGTTAAAGTTGAAATCGTGTTTCGCGGCGCGGTATTCGAACACCACAGCGATCGAAATGGCCGGAGATAGCCGGAAACAACATTCACGTAATATCTTCGCCATTGTCATCTCGCACGCTTATTCTGTACCAGTTGGTGCCCGCAACTTCGTTACGCGAAAATTTGTATATCATGCGGGTGCGCACATTTTCCTGGAATAAAAAGTATCCTATATGTTTTCCAAACCTAATAGCTATTAAACAAAAAAAAAGATTTATTTAAATCCGTTCAGTAGCTACTGAAATTAGCGCTTACAAACAGACAACTTTTTTTGTCGATATATGTTCTACTACTGTTCCTTAGCTCCGCCAAATTGAAATATAATAAAATAATATTTTATACATATTATATATGTAGTTAACAGAAAAACGTTTATCGAACAGCAATTATAAAAAGAATACTTAAAACAACATATTATAGGAATATGTTTTTATCGCAAAATTTTCTTACTTTAAAAATATGTTCATAGTGTTTTTTTTATTTATTCAACCGTTACATCAAACTTAACAGGTTACTGAATATACGTTGAAATATTTGTAAAAGGTTAACTTTAAAAATTAACGTAAAAAAACTTGTTCTTAGCTTTTTTTATCCTATTTATATTCTGTTTCAAGGTCTTCAGAACAAAATGAAAGCGACAATTAATGAAGTTAATTTTGCATGTAAAAATTTTCGTTTCAAACTTCGTTTTCTGATCGATTCATTCTCGTTTGAAGCGTGCGGAATAAGGGCATGAAAGTATCGAATATTTGGAGTTGTATGAACAACAATTTGTTGGTGTTTTTGTGTAGAATTCGACGGGCGATTTCGGGAACGACGCAATTGTTGCATGTTAACACGACTTAGCCATGTCGTGTCGTGTGCCGTACATTGTAAAGGGCTTTTATTACTCATAGCTTTTGCCCGCGACTATGTCCGCGTGAAACTTTATAAATCATTTTCTCTTTTTTTACAACATTTTTTCGGTTACCGCTCGGCTCGTATTGGCCGTAGCGTTATGTTATATAACCTATAGCCTTCCTCGATAAATGTACTAACCAACACAACAAAAGAAATTCTAATTCCGGCCAGTAGTTCCTGAGATTTGGGCGTCCAAACAAACACACAAACTCTTGAGTTTTATATAATCACTTTTTGTTGATTTTCGGGACCCTGGGATATATGAGATGGATTTCGTTTGTAAAAATACTAGTTAAGCTTAGCTAGTTAATAGAGACTAAGGGCCCGTTTCACCGCTTACAGAGAGTATATTTATTTGACAGATACAACTTCATTTGACAGATTTTGTATGGAGAATCTGTCAAAAAAGTTGTGGATAGCCTAACAGAAACTTTAACAGTAAGCGATGAAACGGGCACTAAATTTTAATATTACTGGTAGAGTAGAGTTGTTAATCATTTTGCATTTAACAATTTTTCCAGTTATTTTTAATATTTTTAGTGAGAGTGAAATGATAACCTAGAATTAAAAAAAGTTATGACGTAATTTTGATGTCAAAAATATACGAACACTAATCAAAGGCCTAAATATAAGTGACTTAAAAGGTTAAGTTTCCAAGTAGCAATCGCGCCACAAGATATACTGCCGTCCTGAAGCTTAAATACCTTTAACCAACATCTAGTCGTTTTTGATATTTTGATGCCATCATAATCAGAAGAAAAAGCTCTATCGACGTGTATTACCAACATTTTTGTAGTCTTTATAGTCATCGAGTTACTAAAGTTAATATTGCCGTTATGAAGTACCAAGCCTTTAGAAAAACTGCGACGTTTTTTGCTCATAACTCAAAAAGTACTTTTTGTACATAACGGCATTTTAGCTTGAGGACGGCAGTATAATGATAAAATCATAACAATTTACCGCCAAAATCAAAAGCCTACCATTTCGTAGAGAACTTCATCACTCTATCGCCTTATAACTTCACTGAACCAATCCACTCCATCATCACACTCAAGACGCCAATGCTCCACGGTCATACATCACTGGTAACGGTATGTGCGCGTCTGTCCGTCTGTCACACAAAAACGCTTACTCTTACGAGTGCGTAAGTTTTTCGCCGCACGCTCCGTACATGGCCACGCTGTGACACCGGTTTGTGGCCCAACGTAAACGAGCTACGCGGGACTTTAAACCGTAGAAATATAATGATTAGGTTCTATATCGTTTGAAGTGACCGTGGTGCGTGCCGGCATTTTTGAGTTTCGTTTGTTTTTGCGTGGAGAAATGGCCTCGTCGATTAAATTTGATTTCCCTGAAGTGATCCTGGATGTTTTAGTGATGATGAATACGGCGCATAGACTTTGAAGATTGATAAAAATCAAAATACGGTACAAATTCTCAAGAAAATGCGAATGCATGCGAAGAAAATGCATGCGCAATTCAATAGGATCGCGGGGGCTGATCATTACAAACCTGCATGGTTCCAGGCAATTCAATATACTACCAACAATTGTCTTGTTCTTTTTTCGTATTACAAAGTCTTATTAGAATAATAAATGAATCAACACTAGTTCGGTTGTCTATGAATGGATATTAAACATGTTGGTGACATTAAAGAACGTCAAACTTCACGTATTTAGTGTCACGTGACTGCTGACTGGCTGGAACTTGGCTGGGAATAAGAGGTCATAATAACCCACCTGTACAGAGTTCACTGTGAAAGTATCGATACTGAAAACGATTATTTTTGTGTCACGTATCCGCGAGCACCCTAGCGACACGAGTTTGCCTGCAAACCCAATTCTTTTCGCATTCAGTGCTACTTCTTTCAGCTTAAACTGTATAAGGGATACAAACAGACCCTAAAGCATTACCGCTCACTTTTGTGACACCCTGTAGATAAGTAATCTCTTATCATAGACCAATTACGACGAAACTGATATTAATTTTGCGTCGTTCCTAATTAGTTGTTAAGAAAAACGTCCGCCAGGCAAGAACCGCGGTTCCCACGTGTTCCCGGGAACCGATCCCGGAACCGCATGGGAACGGGCGGGTTCCGTAATAGGGCCGCGACATACGGACCCGGATTCCTAATGCGCGATGGATCGACTAGGAATGTATAACTCCTAGGAACCTATTGGTTTATTATTGCTGTAGAAAAGAACTTACTTAACTTAACTTTTTTAACGCTTCTGAGGTGTTAAGCTAGTCTAAAGTTTTTCCCGCAGTTTGATCGCGTAATGATGTTTTTCTAAGACCAAAAGAGTGTAATATGTTAATCACCATCATTTCAACTAAGTCTATGCCAAAAATCAAGTCAATTAATTGCTTCGTTAAAGCGTAAACGAAGGACGAACAATAAATTAACAAAAAACATTGTCAAATCTAATATATAAAGTTTTCGTTGCTATACTCCTCCGAAACGGCTCGACCGGTTTTGATGAAACTTTTTGTGGTTTTGATGAAACTTGTTGTATGTATATGTATGTATCCGGTATCTATGAGAATCGGCCAACATCTATTTTTCATCCCCCTAAATTATTTATATGGCAAAACAAAGTTTGCCGGGTCAGCTAATAATTTATAATTTTGTGGCATAGATGAAGATTTAGAAAAAAGTCAGTATCCATGGAATTATTCGTCTATTTGAAGTTTAATCATCATTAAATATCTCAAAAGGGTCGTTAATACAAAAAACGCAGTTTTCCACTTTTTACCTCGACACTTAAATTCTATTTTGTAACATAAAAAATTGGAATAATATTATAATAATAATATTAATGGACGCTTCACGTCAGTCTAGCCCTGAGCTAAGAACCTGAAAGACTTGTGTTACCAGGCAACGAAAACGTATTTAATACTTTTATACTATACACATATTTAAGATTTTTATAATATGACACACACACCACGACCCAGGAACTTTAAAAACTTTTCGTTCCGTTAGCGGGATTCGAACCCGCGACCCCCGGCGTGTGCTTAACCACCTTGGTAGTGCTTAACCACTGCGCCACAGAGTCCATCAATTTACCGTTATTATACCGAGAGTGCTAGGGGGCATCTACGTTTCAATTATTTTTTTTTTCGTACATCAGACTTCAACGATCTACGTTCTTAGCAGCTATGTTTACATTGTGTTTTGTTACACCACGAAAGAAATTGATTTTCGAGTTATGTTTATCGAGAATATATCTTACTATATATAATTCTTCTGTGGGTGTGTATGTCACTGAACTTCTCTTAAGCGACTGGACCGATTTTGATGAAATTCTTTGTGTGTGTTCAAGGCGATCTGAGGATGGTTTAGATTCACAAATTAGCTCGGCAGGACACGTCTGCGGGGTCAACTAGTATGTATGTATAATTGTTCGGCACGACTTGTAGCCTAAACGGCAGGATGGATTTTAACGTATGAGGTTTCGTTAGATTCATCTTGATTAGCTCGTCACAAAAAAAAGAGAACTAGCTTGCTATTCTAGCTTGAAAATCTCGTATCCCAGGCATTATTACGGCAGATAACGAAAAGTGACAAACTACATTGAATATATCTATATTAATGGTAGAAAAACACCAAGTGCCTGCTCAAGCAGACTAGGGGACGCCTAATACACTTCACTAGGCACAAGTACTGGGGGATTTTTTTGTGCTTCTTAATGACGTACAGACATACAGTCTATAAGTCAGTTATCGTTACGCTCTTATCATAAAAGAAGACATGTGTAAACTCTTCACGCCTCTGCGTATAAGTGACATTATGAAAACTGCCATTTTTTGCATAAACGGCTAGTTCAGAATCGGAAAATTAATTTGTTATTAAAAAATTAAAATAGATTTTTAATTAAAAAAAAATCTATTCGGAAAAAGTTGTACTTGCTTGAGTGTACATTGTTATATACCCGCTTAATCTACTCGTGTCTTCAAATGTGTTTGTTTGTTTGGATGTTTGGACATCAATGAAGCCGAAACTATTCGACGGAACTCACTACTTCAAATTTAATTAACATTATACGTACACCTAATATGTAATAGGATACTTTTGATTCCCGTGGGATTAATCATCTAACCTAATATATAAAATTCTCGTGTCACAGTTTTCGTTGCCATACTCCTCCGAAACGGCTTGACCGATTTTTATGAAATATTTTGTGCTATATGTATATGTATGTATCCGGTATGAGAATTGGCCAACATCAATTTTTCATCCCCCTAAATGTTAGGGGTAGTACAACCCTAAATTTTTTTGGTAAAACAACGTTTGCCGGGTCAGCTAGTATGCATATGAAGTTGTCGTGTCACAATGTTAGTAGCATTTCATAGCTGAAATAGCTTTACTTTTTCTGATTAAAAACAACGCGTTTAACTTAATTTTTTATAATTTTGTAAACGTTTTTATCTATATATTAATACGCGAGCGGAAAACTTTGTTACCCCTTTTTACGGAAGACGCGTAGATGTAAAAGCATGAAATTTCTCCCAGTTATAGTTGATGTGGAGGAGGAACGTGGAATACGAATATTATTTGAAATATGCTTTAATCTTGAAGATTTTTAATAAGTAAACACTACACACGCTACAATATTTTGACCTAACAGGATTATCTTACATGATTATTTTTTTATTAAATTTAATTGCTTGGTAACGAGTCTTTTATGCCAAATTGGAGCCTGTGATTAAATTTAAAATAGATTATATTTTTTGTAGCTCCCCTTCCTAGCTTATGGTCGAATTTCGATCACAGGCAGGACGACCTCAAGCATTACTAATTCCACTAGAATAAGTTAAATTTGTTTTAAGTATTTTAACCAACTATATTAACATTTTTAACAATAGAGAATGATTTTTTATTATGTTTATTAAAAAGCGATGTAATCTAATCAGTTAATAATAGTAATAAGATTGAAAACAACAAAGTTACGAGCCTTTAGAGTAGTCAGTTAGAAAGAGAAATCCGAGATTGTTTGTGACGTCGAAGTCTATAAGCTGCATCAATGCTCATACTAAATTTTGAGCCAAAGAGATGGGTAGATAACTTAAATCGCTAATATCTTACTTATTTCCCAACAGAATTCAGAGATTTTTTGTTATTCTGTATATCTTTTAGCCGTTCATTAGATTTAGTTTTACACGCATCTTCCCTATTAACGAATGCTTTACTAATACCTGGTAGTTTTTACTTAGTACTAACAGACTGACTGACTGAACATTAACCGTTACTCAAGCACAAATACCTGTGCCTAGTCAAGTGAGACAGGCGTCCCTTAGTCTACCTAAACAGGTACTATTTATTTATTTATGATAGATATACCAACAACATAATGCGGCAACATTAATAACTTAATCTACTATAGTTCTTAAATAATTAACCTAACGCAATAGTCTATTACAGGTATATATATACAGATTAACTATAGATTCTCCATACTTAAGAAAAAATAAAATCGAAATTCAAAACAAATTACAGAGTATAGATCAATTATTAAGCATAGATCAATTCAGCATAGATCAATTATTTTATATAATTTCTCTATGGTACTAGGTATTTATAAAAAAGTTGGTAGTGCATTTTCTACCATTATTGTAATGGTTTTTGAACCTTTATTAGCTGTCCCACGCTCACTTCGTTGAGCGTTAAACATAAAGAATTCACGAATATTATAATTTTGTCACCTGCGAGTTTCTTACGCCGGTTCTTCTCGCACGGCTAGTTCCAGAACCGGTGGTACGTCAACATGTAGTAATTCTGAATTCACCGTCCAGTCTGTATGTAATAGGTGTGTATAAATGTATCCAGCAGCCCTAGCGTGGCGACCGAGAAAGTGTTTCTTTCTATAGCAATATAGACAAAGTGACGTTGAAGTGACGGATGTGCAAAGGAAATCTGTCGGTTTATCCCAATTATCTGTCAGTTTGACGTCATGGCGCAGTGGTTAAGCGCTTTGGTAGCTCACGCCGGAGGTCGCGAGTTCGAATCACGCCGACGGAACAAAATGTTTTTTAATGTTCCTGGAGCATGGATGTGTATTAAATATGTGTATTATGTAATAAAAACCTTAAATACGTGTATAGTACCTATAACATAAGTCCTTCGGGTACTTACCACAGGGCCAGATTGACGTGGTGTAAAGCGTCCATAATTATAAAAAAAAAGTTTGTCTATACTTTCGTATGTGTACTTCTAATTACTGAGTCAAAATTATAGACAGACCGACTTTTTTATAGTTACAGAAGTAAAAACTATTTCAAGCGATAGAAAATAATTTTTATAATAATTCTATTTATATCCAACGTATGTTTATTTTGATCTAACACAAATTTTCAATGAAATCTTAAAGAATAGAGTGTACGTCGGTTCGTTCACATCAAAATCTACGTATGGATTTGAATGTTTGCCTCCTTTATAAGTGTTTCATGTTTTCTTGTGACTTTATTTTCAAACATCCCAGAGTTATACCATCAGTACCAATGAGAGATTTACATTTGTTATGACTATAAGCCACTGCAGTCCCATGAACCTACGAAATTCGCTGCCTTCCTAGGAGGCTAGGATGCTTCTGCACCCCTAGGACTAAATTTTAGACTAAATTTAAAAGGTAATTTTTTTATACAAATCAAGGCAAACGAGCACATGACTAACCTGATGGATAGCAACAACCGTCGCCCATAGAAACACGCAATATCAGATTAAGAAACGTTGTCTGTGTGGCGTTACCTGTAGGCCTAATAATCCTGTATCGCGCTATCGAAGTAACGGCACATATAGAACGATTGAAATTATGTCAGTGGGGCTTCGGCCCTGACCGAGCATGCAATTTCGCTCGGCCGGAAGATCTTCCTTTGCGGCGCCCCACTATTGTAACACCGCCCTTGGAGTGAGAGTATGCTCTCTTTTGATGGTTTGTTACAACATTTAGGGCCAGATTCAGATTTTGACAGATTCTCCATACAAAATTTGTCGAATAAAGTCGTACCTGTCAAATAAATAGACTCAGATAGTCTAAGCGGTGAAACGGGCCCTTGTTATATTCAGGCCAGTCGAGTTCTAATATGTCAATCCCATACAAAAACACACCAAGCGATTATCGTAAACGATACTCGCTTGAC
>JAOTAV010068642.1:0-13800 GCA_026546445.1 Cyclargus thomasi | reverse complement strand
CTAATCCACGAAACGTACTAGGTCTCAGCGACGCTCGAGTCACTACAAAAATAGCACTCTCACCTCCCCGACTATAAAGACTAAGTTATGTGTACAAAGATTATTTTAGCTTCCTTACAAACATCACAATTCGCTATTTACATTATATGTTATTAATTGCACAAATTGGTAATTATTATTGACATTAAAAATTAGTAAATATCAACTTATACTTAAAATAAATCCTTCATGCATTAAGGTTTTTTATTAAATTGTCCATATTGCACTTTTATTTCATTTTATCCTAATGTACCATTAGGTCTCTGGTCTATGCACGGTCTACGAATTGCGATATCTCTGAGCTACGCGGCGTAGACTCGAAGGCGCTACGCGAATCACGGTCTACGGCTACGGCTACGGCCGGAACTACGAACACCTACGGTCTACGGAGTCACGTAGCAACTTTTGTATGCAAGGTGCAAGTTATTAAATCTTTTCTATTCGATATTGTGTGTATTCCACTAAATTTTGTCGTCCTAAAGTATACTTTTATATTTTTTTTATGAAAAACCTAATTATGGTTATTTCTCAATTCCGATTGAGAAATAACCATAATTAAAAACGATACACATGTTATGTTTAAAATATATATTTTGAAATATAAATAGTTTGAAATATAAATAGCAAAAAAATAAAAATAATGTAGCATTTTTTTGTAACACATAATTTGCATTCTCAATGTTTTCCCTTGGTGTCTCACAGTGGAATGCGTAATTAATATTTAAACGTCGTATAAAAATCTATAATCCGCCCTTCAGCTACCTTCCCGAGGTCACACACCGGCCTTGAGGTCCTGCCTCGGGCCCTACCTGTAGCTCGGCGCCGCGCAGCCTCCCCCTCCCCGCCGCGCCCCCGCCGCACCCCCGCCGAGCCCCCGTCGCTCTGCGCACGCCCGAACCTGACAGCCAGCTCCATTTTGTACCCGATAAACTCCGACCTCGGCCAAAATAAGAATCTCCGTGGCCCGGGATCGAAACCGCGACGATGACATGAGGCAGAATGGTCGCAAACATCGGCGTCATCAACCCGACTAATGGTAAACATCGTTGACCGACGTTACGCTCCATTTGGTCAATCATTAAGATAAAGAAAACACAGCCCCCCGAATAGTGCCTGCAACGTATGCCTATCTATCATATAAACTATCGTATGCCCAAGAACCTTTACAAGAGAGTTTAAAGACGTCACTGGACACGTATGTTCCCAGTGGAGGCGACGGCGTACATCAGCGCGGTGGCGGCGTTCGCTGTCGTGCTGCTGGTGGCGCTGCTGCTGATCGGCCGCCGCTGGTGCTACCCCGTGCGCCGCAACTGCTGTGATGACGTGCTCGCTGTGAGCGCGCCGCCCGCCGCACACGATGAGCATTTTGGTGAGTTCCCTAAAGAAACCTTTGTTTATATTATTGTATGTGCTCTTACGCCCAGTTTCAGAGTTTTTTGAACTTTCGACAATCGCTTTTGTTACCCAGGGTGAAAGAATTAAGCAACAATGCTAGAAGAAAGATGAACTCGTGTCAGTAATAGGAACTGTGCATAAGTTACACTAGTTCCAGTAGAAGTATCAAGTATCAACCATAGTTATTAATACCTATTGATGTTCTTTGTTTGAGAATCCTACAAATAGTTCTGACGTTGTTTTGTTACCCGCATTTTATTTTAGAAGTAAAAGTCTAAAGTTATAGAACACCCAGGAATGTAGTGTTATGATAGAAAAACTTAGAATAATCAAAAAGTAAATTTAATGCTTTCTAGATAGCATCCACGTATATATTTGTTACTTTCTCTTTGTATGAGGCTGAAAGAACAAGTATACCGTGTAGTATTTAAAATGGTAACTGCACAATAATTTACCTACTATCTACCTATATTACCTGTAGAAACTAAACAAACAAATTTTATAATAAAAATAAGAGTTTATATTCCTTATAATGTTATGAATATTATGGTAACATGAAACCAAATATAAACGATTCGGCAACATTTTGATATCCGAGACTATATGGATAAAATGACTAAAATTTAGTTTGTAATATACAATTTAGTTACCACCTTCGTAGGTCGAATTTAACAATACTTAGAATGCTTTTAGTGCTTAGAATTAGTGAGGGTATGATATTGACGTTGTGCGACGTGTGTTGTTTTAGATGCTTTGTCGAAAGCGAACCATTATCCCGAACGTATATTCGCGTTCGAGTCCACCGACTCTGACGACGAGCTGCGCTTGCGCATACAGCAGGTGAGGTGCAAATATACCTGGTGATATGTCACTCATACTACAACCTTCCTTATAGAGCCCCCACCCCTAATTTATGTAACTAATGCCCTCCCTGTTGGTAATAGTTTGCCGTTCAACGTAATATCCCAAAGCTACAACCTCTGCTGCAGACTTTTAAGGACAGAAATGTGATATTATTTTTCTCTTAGTCGTAGCAATAACGTAGATTTTATCAAAAGGACTTTTATTTTATCAGTTAGTTTGTTTTCAATAATGTTAGTCTAAACAACATAAAAACATTTTCCTGTCCGAAGGATAAAGATGAAGTCGAGTGCAAATACGAGGAGAAGAACGAGAACCAAACGAAGGTGGAGGTGGAATTGGTCGAGGCGCTGAGAGAGACCAGTCTCCGAGAGACTAGCCCGCGAGAGAATACTCTCCGAGAGAGCAGTCTCCGAGAGAGCAGCGTCCGAGAGAGCGGTCTTCGAGAGAGTAGGATAGATGAGGTCGTTCCGCAGCGCGCAGAGTATTTGCACACCCTGGAGGCGCAGAGCAGCGTCGAGAGCGATGTCATAGCACATAATGTAAGTTAAAGCCCAACTTTATAACTCTCCAGGAGAATCGAAGGTAATAAGGTAATATTTTTTTTGTTTCTTGTGTGAAGTATGAATCTGCCTTTACCAAACACAGGTATTTTTTTTATAAATGAGACACTTCATTTACCTATATTAATAGCCTGGGCCTGGCCCAAAAGGTTGAAAGAGTTCACGTTGCCCACCGGCAGATTTTTGTTTATCACATAGTTTTCGTTTAACTTAAAAATCTCGTAGCTTGTAGCTATGGTTATTTAATGATTTTATATCTGGTGATCAATTAGGACACATCACTGCTTTGCGGCGAGAGCTCTAAGGAGCGCGGCTCTGTGGAACTGACGGTGTTGTACGACGCGCCCGTGCGCTGCATGACCGTGCATGTCCTGCAGGCGCGCGCGCTGCCGCTCAAAACCGAGGGACAGGTGCTGCAGAGCCAGGTACGACAGGAGATATGTTGACAAAGAAAATGTAACTTCGAAAAACTAAACAACGTCAAGAAAATCAACAGACGATAATGCTTTTAGCTGGAATTTTGTCTCCTTATAGGTTTAATACTAATGTGGTAATGAACATTACATTAACCACCCCAATGTTATCCTAAGCACTGAGGAATATCAATTATTGTATTTTAATTCTAATACTATTTTTAGGTGCGAATCGTCCTCCTGCCAATGAAGAAACAAAAATACAAATCGAAGATACGCAACGGCGAAAACCCGCAGTACATGGAGAGCTTTGTATTGCATAAAATAAACCCAGGTAGGTATTTTTTTACGCTTAGGTACCTCTTAACATACTCCCTAAAATACTGCACAGTGACCTTAAATCTTAACTATTATTATCCGTAACAGAGGACGTGTACGGTCTGGGCCTACGTATCCGCGTGTACGGGTGCGAGCGCATGCGCCGTCAGCGGCTGCTGGGCGAGGCCACCATTTCCTTCGCCGCTCTCAACCTCGAGCTCGAGAACAACTTGTGGCTACAGCTTGCTCCGCGGCAGCACCATCAGACTAGCTTACAGGTTAGATCGTAGATGACAGACGATAGTCGCTTAACTTTCCTAAAAGACTGACGGAGAGGTCTCTACCTTACGAGGTACACATATCAGGTGTATTTTAGTCTCGTTTATTTTCCAATCTAGCCTTGGTTTCTTTCTTAGTTCAGTTTTATATTATGTGACTGCAACTTATCACAGCCATTTCGTCTTGCCAGTCGCATTTTGACCAATTCTTTTTTCCATTTCATTGATATTTTTCTCAACATTTTGTCACTACAGCTACCGAAACTGGAACCCAAGCTATCCATCCCGGGCACGCTAGCGAGTCCGTCGTCAATCGGCACGGCGACGACTCCGGGGACAGGCGGCGCGGGCGGTGCGGGGGGTGCGGGCGGGGAAGTGTGCTCTCTCGCGCGCTCCGACAGCGCCTCATCCTGCTGCAGCACCCGCTCCGCCCCGGAGCTGCTGCTCGGCCTGCAGTACAACCCCACCACAGGCTATTTGTCCGTTGAGGTAATGGAAGAGTGACGTCCTTTACGTCGCAGTAGTAGCATTTAGTGATGTGCCGGATCGTTAAAAATGTGGATCCACGGATACGGATCTTTTAACGCTGCTACGTTTATATTATATAGGGTACTAAGACACACCCTTTTAAGTATTATCACAAAGTTTTTCTACATCCTGTAACCTGTATTTAACTAGTATTTCAGTCATAGTTATAGTCAATTAAAAATAAATCAAATAAACGATCCGTAAAAGTGGCTGATACGAATATGGCGGATATCCAGAACGTCACTAGTAGCATTATAATTATAGTGTAGACAAGATAGGAATAAAGTGTAAGAATTTGAATAAAGTTTGGTTGCCACTAAGATATATGCGCATGTCATAGCTCTGATTATGTTGTATTGCGTAACTTTATGATAATATTGTGATAATGATTGCACTTAAACAAGTGTGTTATAGTGCTCATTTTTGTGTTTTGCGTAAATTATATTTATTCAATTATCTCAAAAAAAAATAATATAAAAGCTAATAGCAAATACGCATTAAAATAATTGTTTGATAGTGTCTGTATTACTTTCCAGATAATAAAAGGCACGCACTTCCGGAAGCTGTCGCCGAACAAGGCGCCGGACACGTACGTGAAGCTGTGTCTCATCAGCTCGTTGGGCATGGAGATGGGCCGGTGCAAGTCCACGACACGCCGCGCTCAATCCAACCCACTTTATAAGGAGATGTTCATATTCCAGGTAAGGTTTGTTACAACTTCAAGATTTCTTACAGCTCTACCTTCGTAAATATAGAAAATAAAACCGGCTAAGTTCGAGTCGGACTCGCGCACGAGCGGTTTCGTACCAATAGAGACAAATATTAACAAAAAAATATTAGATATTATAGATCCTTCCCTTAAATCCCTATCCGTTAGGTATTTCATTTACTTTGTGTTTAGTGTTCTTTGTTATAATCTGTCAAAGTTTTATCTCCTTATCACAGTTCTTGAAAAACAGCCTGGAGATAGACAGACGGACAAATATCAAAGTCTTTGTAATAGCGTCCCGTGTTTACCGTTTGGGAACTCTGAAAAGATGAAGGGAAGAATATAGCTGAATCGCTATTTAAAAACGAAGAGCGATTCGTGATCCCAAAAAGTTCAATACACACTATAGGAAAACGATTGTCTCAATGTAAATATGTGGCAGAACCGTGTGTGAACCCGGGTCGCAATGAACACAAAAATTATGTCATTTCAAATCCTTTCCCAGGTGGCGTTATTCCAACTGACAGAAGTGACGCTGATGGTATCTGTGTGGTGGCGACGCAGCGTCAAGCGCAACGAGATGGTGGGATGGTTCTCGCTCGGCCACAGCAGTACTGGCCGCGAGGAGGAGAGGCACTGGCAGGAGATATGCGAGAGACAGGGACAACAGGTAAGGACACATTTTTTCTGAAGTTTTAGCTACAGGGTTGAATCGAGACTTGAGACTTTCGGAATTTCTTTGCCCAACAGTGTAAGAGCATAGGCTTTTGAAGTTGTCCCTAGACGATCCTTACATACTCTGACGTAATGGATGTCGTGATGTATGATCTTCTATAGAGTCATTAAGGACCGTGAATTTAATATAGTCATGTATGAGTCAGAGTATGAGTCACAATTCGTAACAAAATGACATGTTTTATTGAAGCATGGTCACGAACCTTTTACATTACAGGTACAACGCTGGCACGTGTTGCTGGACTCCTGACATACGCTGACATAGCGCACGGAAGACGCTGTAGCTTGAGAATAACGATGCCACTCGGCTTGCCTCACCGGCCGCACTGGGAAGGTGCTTGTACGACGTCGGTCGTTCGCCGGTTCCCCCGCGCCCCCCGCGGCGCGCTGTGTTCGACCTCACGGTCTTTTGAGATGTTCGACGGGGTCTTCATCGGTAGCGCGCGGTCCGTCCGACCGCCACTTTGTACGTGCTTCGTGAAGACGTTTTTACTACACGGTTTGGTGTGCTTAATGTTTATCCTTATGCGAGTACGCACATTTTCGACTGATAAACGATTGATACTACGGCTAGGGTTAGACGTTCGGGAATATTTGATAATTATTTTGTTGACTTGACGAGTTAACGACGAAATCGTTCTTGGAAGTCGTGATTTCAAATGATTTTATCTTATTGAGGTTCTATAGATAGTATTTACTAACGTTTTGTAATATCTATTCGTGATGACGAGACTCGGAGCGCACAATACTTGTGAGATGAAATATCGTAGATATATATTTATTAAAACATAAAATTTTACAATTGTACTATTATACTGTTTACTTGTGTACAATATTTTATGTAATATATAATATACATTTTTGTATTTAAGTTTATTGCTAGTGTAGAGTGCTTTTTATGGATTTCTTTTAACGAATGTAGATAGTTAAAAGTTGAATATCCATACCTATTTGTGTTAACTGTTAGGTAGAGTTTATAAAAGACATTTGTTAAGCGAACGGGTCGAAAATATTTATTTTATTATGAATTGGGTGTCGTTAAAATGTAGTTTATATATTTTTAATTTGCTATGCATAAGTATTTAACATTCTTAGTAAATATAATAGTATAAGTATTTAGTAAAACTAACACAATTAATGGGTATTTGTGGCTTCGTTACTTTAGTTGCTTATAATTTAAAAGGTAATAATTTTTATAGAGAGGTTCAATCCAAAACAAAAATTGTTGTAATAACCGAGAATAATAGGCGTAGCTAGCTTTAGACGGCCTATATTGCCAAAATTAATTTGCGGTTTCTTAGTACAACTGGAATGAGTAAAATGTACCAACTTCAAGTAAGGTCGAGGTTCGAAGTTTGACCTTTGTGTTTGTTTGTATGTAATTTCATAAAAGTTTTTTTTACTCTTAGCACAAAGTTTAAGTACTTGAACCGTCTAAAAAAATTATTCTTTTTTGCCTTCAAGTTTCAGTTTGAAGTGGGTTTTTTGGTACCAAATAAGCTTAGTTTAGATTTCAGTTTTTTCCGTTGTTATCTGAGCGTAGGAGTGAGCAGCTCTACTATTGAAGCGATATTTGTAGGTAATATCGCAGTTAATTGATATTAAGTGAAAACATAATACACACACCAATATAATAAATAATACTAGCTACGTGTATGTTATTGAATATCTATTGTTGTTATGTTTTATTCTATCTGTTACGCTATTAAACTTTGGCAAAAAATTGGAAAGTAATACAAAGTTTTAGAACTGTTTTCGAAAATATACAGTGTGCTTACAATGACCAATGATAAAACTAGTGCATATTTATTAAATAAGAATTCCTAATTAAGATGTTTTATACGTCCCGTTTAATATCTAGGAATTAGCTAAAGTTCTCGCTTGCTTAGCTTCACCTATGTTTGTATATTGTCTATATAATTGTTTCAACTAACAGTTAGTAGTAACCTAACCTAACAATAATATCATTTAATACTACATAATTTTCTAAACGATTTTGTGCTAACAGATACATTACGTTGTTCTATAGAACAACGTAATGTATAACAGATACATTACGTTGTTCTATAGAGCAACGTAATGTACCTGTTTTTATATTCAAGGATTTTATATTCTAATTCTATACTGCATTAAAATATAAAATCCTTGACTAAACTAACCTATTTTTATCTATGTATACTATAGTCGTGTCAGTTAATATTATAAATACGTATATTGTTATCCAGATACAAGATCACAACTATAATTTTTTTTTTCGATTACATTTGTTGAAAATTCTACAGTTGCATAACTAAAATTAGAGTTAGTACCATAAGCATGTTGTAAAGCTACTTCATATTTAAGGCGGTGAAAAAAATGTTGTAGAAGATATGACTCACAAAACCGTATAGAACTTTCAAACTTTCTTCTTATTTCACATTTGTTTTGAAGAAATTATCCCTAGATACCTGTTTAATTATCACTAGTTTCATTACTAATATCAACACTTTAAAATATATTGTCTTCTAACTACCTGTTTCTATGTAATAGGTACTATGACATTGGTAGGTATAATGGGGGAAATTGAAAGAGAGCCTGTTGACGGTCCTATGTCATTTGGTCGGAATATATCAACTCCATGTAAGTCGTGATCTGTCGGCTGAGTTTGACATAACCCCACCAATTTATTTAGATCCATAATCTGTATCTGTATCAACTTCCTGATTGTACATGTTTTATCCTGTCTAGTTAATTTTTGGATATTTTCCAAAACACACCCAGTTTCTAAGAATATTAAACGTCTGTAGCCGAGTACCTAAGCTTATAGCTAGCATTATAAAACATTAAGCAGAGTACCTGTTATTACTATGTATCTACTTTAAAAAGGTTTTGTATTTTTCTGATTTAATACTGCAGTAAAATTTTTGAAATACATAACACCGACTATGCTAACAGCTAGATTCGTAAACTCGTAGCATTTCGTTTTCGAACAAATATATTTTAAATAGGTTTGGGCACAGCTCTTTTTAGAAATATTACCCCTGTTATTACTCCTCGGAATTTGATTGGTAAATACCTTTTTAGAGTTCCTAGCAGCATGCTCTCAGCGCAAGAAATATTTTCGAAGTCACCCCAAAGATTCATTCATGATTATAACTTACTCACTTTGAATATTACCAGAAGTAGAATAAAATACTACAGTTGTAAAGAAACTAACGTATACTTGATGTTCTTAATTCAAATTCAAGATTAGCATTTACATTTTTATACTAAGAACAAAACCATATTTAAACTAGATGTTTAAAATTAACTCGTTATAATTGCATGCGCATTTAAATATATCTTAGCTCATATTAAATAATAAATCGACGCCATTGTAACTTGTACCTAAATACGAACAATTAACGCATACAAATCTTAATAAACTACTTTATACCGTTTCCTAGTCGAGTTTTTTATTTCACCCGAATACTCCTGAAGAAATTTTAAGGTTCTGTAAAGACCGCGTTTGAAGCAGCCCGCACGGCTCGTAGCCCTCACAAAGAAATTGTGCTTTCAACGTTACAACACTTCTAGTGGCGTTCGTTGAACTGTTTTTATCTGCTACAAAATTTCTACGGTAGGTGCTACGAGGCTCTTTGTACTTGTGAAAATTAATTAAATGGATAAATCGTCTTTAGGTGGTACCGAACTACGCGCCTGCAACGAAATGTAGGATACATTTCACTTCACAGAACGTGAAAAGTCGTGTCGCGTTGTCTGGCAATGGAACAATAATTTTGTTACATAGTGCAAAGGCGCATTTTAAGGTCGTAACGTACGTTTTTTTTTTGTTTTCTCGTGCTAGGTTTCCTAATTCAGAATTCCGGCTGGTTTATTTCTATACTTGCAATTTTAAAAAAAGAACATACTTATTATGCGATTTAATTGGGAAACATCCTGCATTAGAAAGTCGGTTAGTAAATAATTTACTCAATTCAAACTCAGTTATACCAATTAGTGGCGTAACTATACCGTTCGAGGCCCCTGGGAAATTCGTTTTCATTCCAATATGTCAAACCAATACAAAAACACGTCAAGCTATTATTGTAAAAAATAATCGCTTGCCACTGGTCTAGTGGGGCTGATTGGGGGCCCCTTCCGGCTGGGGGCCCATGGTATTTTGCCGGCTTGCCACCCTATAGTAACGCCACTGATACCAATGACGTAGCATGGTTTTTGCTAGCGTGAGATTACAATCGAAGCGTGTCGAGTGTTGATAACCATCTACAGGAAAACCATAACAAGCCCACTTGTGAAAAGTTGCAGTGACAGGGGTAGTGGGGCGACAGCTAGGGGCGACCTGCTAAGAAAGGATCGCCATAAGGCGATGTAGTGCCCGATTGCCTTTTTAACAGAAATGATTACCCAAGGCCCCAGTTATTTTAAAGCTGGCACTGCTTGTTACTTGTAAAAACTTCTATTTTTTTATAATATTTAGGGAGCAGACGTGTTACCTGATGGAAAAAAAACTGCCGACGCCCATGGACACTCGCGACAACTGAAGAATCGCAAGTGCGTTGCCGGCCTTTATGAGGAAATAGGGAATGGAAATAGCGATATGGGGATCAGGGATGGATGGGCATGGCCCTCCCACGGCAATATTATGGTAGCTCTAAAAGCAGCAGCGGAAACTTAAGAAAATTAATGTATATTAATTAATAAGTAATTGCGAATCGGAGACTACGATTTTATTACCAAGTCCTATAGTCTATGAATATTAGAACCTGGATTATTTATTTCTCCTCAACAACCATTAAAAATGCAACGTCGATCGCGTGATGCGTTACTGCATGTTAGTAATTAACTTTTAACTTAGTTTAATCACAGTAATTGGTGTCATATAAAATACTGGACACTGTTTCACTACGGTAAAAGCCATTTAAGTCTATGACATAAAACTTACAAAACATAAAAATCGCACATGAAATTATGAAGGGTGACGCGAAGACACTGTTCAAAAGGTTTTGTCTGGAGAGTAGCCTTCTGGGGGTAAAATATTTCTACCTTTATAATGATCGCTTTTCTAGGTAAGGATATTAAATTAGTCCTAGTTATTAAGAACCTCATAACCCGGTTAAAGTTATTAAGAAACTGAAAAATACATCTATGCATTTTCACTGATGTATTCTTAGTTCCATAAATTATTTGCACTGAACTTTTTCTAGTTATATAAAATTATTCTTAGATATCTATTCGTCGTTTCAGATGTTTCTGGCTTCTAACAATTCTGGCTCTATTCTCAATGTCTTGCTGGATATCCGTCCTGCTGTACAGGCGTTTCGAGGAGATGCCCACGCGCATCACCATCGAGAACCAATACGAGCCGATACTGAATAAGTCTTTCCCAGCCATAACCATCTGCTCGCCAAACCAAATCACTGAAAGCAGCACACGACACTTGAAGAGAACTTTCGTGTAAGAATTACTAGAATTCCACTCTTCTTTGACGATTATGCGCTATGATATTTCAAATTTTGTATGTTTGATGTTTATCGTATAGCTCTGGGAATCGGCATCGTTATTAATCTATAATAGTTTAATAATAATGTATAATATTATGACTAACCGACGTGATTTGATCGAAATATGTCAAGTCCATGTAAGTCTTGATCGGCTGGATTTGACATAACTCGACCAACTTGCTTAGATCCGCAATCTGGCTCGGTTTCAACTATTTGTACACTTCCGAACTCATCTACTTTTCCAGCGATGGTTTCGGCAACAAAACCATAAACATAGAGACACTGATTCCACAACTTTTGGGCTACTACGAAATTTTGTCAGACTTGAATCAGGAATATCTGAACACGCTGCAAACATTAATCGACGCTAATCGTTACATGGTAATATTATAAAATATAATAATAAAACTTGATAGTAATCTCCCGCTACTATACTTACATCTTCGCTATCGCCTCGGTGGTCCGGTGGTAACGAGCTCGGCTCTTAACCCGGAGGTCGTGGGTTCGATTCCCGCGTTGGAAACACGTTATGTCTAAGTTTGGGTAGGATAATGCAGACTGATCACCTGCATTTTTCTCTGACAAGCAGTGGCATAACTATACCGTTCGAGGCCCGTGGCAAATTCTTTTTCTTTCCACTATGTCAATCCAATACAAGAACACGTCAAGTGATTATTGTAAAAAATAATCGCTTGCTTCTTGCCACGGGCCCCTTCTGGCTGGGGGCCCGTGGCATTTTGCCGGCTTGCCACCACATAGTTACGCCACTGCTAATAAGTAAGATGATCCATGCATCGCATAGGCATGTAAAGAGTCGGTCCTGATCTCTCGCCAGTCGTGTCGGTCATCCGCCCCACTGGATTATGAGAGTAAAGGAAGAGACAGTGCTCCTGTTTACTGCGCACTCACTTGGGCAGTATAAAATTAGTGGTTAGATTCTATGAAACCAGCCACCGCCACCGAAACTGGTGGGAGTTATTATTATTATTAACAACTTCTGTCAACGTCATTCACTAAAACACAAGTGCATAACGATCACTTGCAGAAATAATATTGATTCAAGTATTTAAAATCGTCCAAGTGCTTACATTTTGCTCAAATCGCAAATTAAGTGTATATCTCTCGTGAATTTAAATACTTTTTCCAAATATCGCTGTATCCCATTGATTTTTAATCCAATTTAATTTTGTTTAAATTACAATTGTGGATCAATAAATGTTATTAAGGGTATCTTACAAACTTTAACAACAACTACCGCGCTACTAAGCTGTCAGCCTCTGTGACGCAAGTGCTGTAATATCTTAGTAGTCCGAGCTCATTCGTACTGCTGGGAAGCAATAATGCCCGTGTTCAAACCCAAGGTGATTTTTTTTTTGTATTTTTCCTTTGGAAAATAAAAATAACATGACACTTACCTGTGGTGGCTGCAATAAGGAGGTAAAGCGGGGAAATTGAAAAGTGTTTATTAACTGCGCCAAATGTCGTAAAAAATTTAATAACACCTGTGTTATATACCAGAGTAACGCTGCCTTTTCGCCAAAATTTAATGAAGGTTGGATCTGTCTCGTCAGTTCTGCTAAGACAAAACGGGGCGGTGACAACTCTAGGACTAAAGTCAACATTATCGTCAGCTTAGTGTGAAGAAATTATTAACGAGCTTCACTCACCTGATGTTAGTGCCCCTCAAGGTTCTACATACAAGGACGAAATAGTGAGTGCTCTGAAAAAGGAATTACCCAAAGTGATTCGTAAACAGCTGACAGAAGTCATATCACCTTTAGAAAACTTAGTAAGGGATCTGTAAAACTTTTCTCAGCGACAAATATTTAAATGAACAAGCTAGTTTCAGACTGCGATCGCTACGATAAAATATTCAACCAGAATACCGATGATCTGCACAAACTAAACGAAAAAATAAACCTTCTTGAACAACAACTGAGAGACTGCAACGTAGAGATACACGGTGTAGGCGAATCAAGATCTGAAAATCTATGCCATGTAATCAAAAAAAATGCAGAAACGACTTCATGCTCACTTGGTCATAATGATATGTTGAAAGTCACAAGAGTTCCTTAATTTAACAAGGATAGCAAGAAACCGCGCACTATCATCGCCAAATTAATAAGCCCAAGGCGTGAACACTTACCACCGGCCAATCAGGCACTTCATTACGCTGCAAGAGCGAAGGCTAAAAAAATGAAGTATAAGTTTGTGTGGGTCAGAGATGGACAAATTTTTGTACGTAACGATAAGAAATCTAGGTTCATACTTATGAAGTCCCAACTAGTGATGTGCGATCTCGAGATAAACACAACTCGAGTTAGCACGAGTTGAAATTATCGTAACTCGAGTTCAACCCGAGTTAAGTAACTCGAGTTAACTGGATAAAACTGAGTAAATAATTTCTTTCGTTTTTACGGTTTTTTTATTTAATGACTCAGCTTCGTAACAGTATTTAAAAATCAGAACAGATTAAGC
>JAOTAV010068641.1:8817-38881 GCA_026546445.1 Cyclargus thomasi | reverse complement strand
ACATAATTTTTAAGCCTTTACTAACAAGTGAGTCTCTGTAACTCATGTTAATAAAAGATTGATTGATTGATTGATTGATTGATATATATAAAATCGCATTGTCATCCGATTATTCTAACAAAATTTCAGCTCAACCAGAAACCAGATCGATCAATTTTTTCTTGTAAAATTCCATTGCAAACAGACAACAATACAGCTGAAAGTAAATAAAAGTTTATAACTGCTTATAATGAACAGCGTTATATGCAGTAAACCAGCCTTATCAAAAACTGCTGTCAACGTTGTATATACTTTGGAACAAAGTACAATGACCTGCAGAATTTTTATGTTTAGCTAACAATTTATGTATGCAGTGCTCACGAGAGCTGTACGGTGGGATACGTAATTTATATGTCTGTGCGGGACAGGGGATATATTGCATATTTGTATGCCGGCTGTCGTCTCATAAATACCCAGGGCTGCACATTTCTCATTTTGTACTACGTGATGTCGTTTAAATAAAAAGTTTTACCGCTCCTGAATTGTGTCGGACTACTTATGTCAATGTTATGTGTTTTATTAATGCTCTGCATTGCAAATTTTTGGATATCCACCCAATCTACCCAGGGTTGGGTATCTACCCAAACGGGTAGACTGGGTAGATACCCATCGCCCATTTATACGTAAGCAGTATTTGATTATACGCTCAAAAATTTACGATTGATTCAAATATCCCTAAGTTACATCTAGAATAGGTCTTTGATATATTTTACGTCAGCAAACGTAAGCACCTGAATGAAACTGCACGTGTAAGCAAATTAATTTTCATTCAGTCGCTGAAATTACATGGAAAATACTTTATCAATTGATGTTATTGAATACGTTCACGGCGCTCTCACTTTCAACGGGGTTTCCATTTCAAACGAGATTAATATTGACGTTATTCAGCAAATAGTACTACGATTTGTGTGTAAAATAAATACTGTACCCGGCGATATATAATGCACAATGACCTTTGGATATTTGCGTATTTTATAAAAAGAATGATTGAATCAAAAGAACCAAATCGAATTGTTTTAACAGCTCCTAATAGATACCAGGCTGTTTTACTTTGTGTGACAGAGGTAACGCTCTATGGAGCCGAAATTAGTCGTTCTTTCAAGGTTGATGTTTATTTATGATATTAAGGGGACAAGCGAGCAGACGAGTTACCTGATGGAAAGCAACTGCCGTCCAATCCAAAGAGCCGCAAGTGCGTTGCTAGCCTTTATGAGGGAAGAGAGAATATGGAGATAGGTATAGCATTAGATGGATAGTTATAAGGTAATAAAAATAGTTGTAAGATAGGATAGTTGGGTCACCGGTAAACACTCACTGAACGAAACACAGCACTACGCCGTTTCGCGACAGTTTTCTGTGAGGCCGTGGTATCACTCTGATCGAGTCGGCCCATTCGTTTCGGCACGAATGGCCCTCCCACGGCAATGAGCATCCGTATTATGTACTTGAGATCGGAGAATGTCTCATTGGTACTCGCCTCCACCGGAGTTCGAACCTGCACCCTCTCGAGTGCGAACCAAAGGCCTTACCCACGAGGCTACGGACGCTCTCAAGCAATATTTTTTTCGCTGGATGGGAAATAGTTTATCGTATAAATATTCTTATAAAGCCTCATTGTTCACCGGAAAAACTACGTTCATATGTTTGTAGGACTAAATGAATCTTCCTAGAAAGCTCAATGTAAATCGATTCTTTGATCACTGATTTTTTAATTTATTCATTGGTAACGGATAGATATAATTTTACACCAATAATAATTATATGTTTGTGGAATTCATTGTTATAAATGACCTCACAAATGACACACGAGTTCTATACAAGAGGAAGTATTATATGGGAACGATACTATAAGGGTTAAAGAAAAACATACAAAAGACACCTCAGTACCCACGTATGTCAAGTTATTCATCTCGTACGAACTCAAGACAGTTAAGAAATTAAAACTCACATTCAGTTGAATGCCGTTTTGGTTGGAGTTATGAAAGGCGCGACAGAAGCACCTTTATTCTTTGTTCCCGTGGCTGCGGACTCGGGGGACGGCCTGGTATAAAATTACGCGGCCCGAGGCGTCGCGCTGCATAATGTATGCCCTCGTATGTGCAAAACGGTATATTCCAAGTATTCTACCCTCTAAAATATATCTAGTTTCAATACGGCTATATTGACACAAAAATATTAACTTCAGTATTATATGCCTACGTCGATACGTTTGATATGGTGTTAAAGTTATGTACTTTTAATTACTAGACAAATTTTTACTTTTAGGACGAAGGTTACTTTTTTGCGAGTGTTAATACGCTTTCTTGTTCTTTCTTCTTTCTAAATTCGTGAAATTCGTTATTTCATAGGAGGAGTTGTGCCAAACCTTTATGTTTTTTTTATATTTTTTATATAAGATTATTCAAATGAAAAATTAACTTGCTTTAATTTTTTTGGTTATAAAAGTAATAAAGAAACTTGTATAAAATATGATAGCGTTGATTCAAATTGCCAGAGTTAAATTTAAATTTTTATTTTCAAAAACATTTTACAACTCTTAAATCAATATCATGTTAAATAGGCTGACTTAGCGCCCCCCTCTGAAGATATCTCACTTTAAAAAGCAATTTCTCGCAAACATCTTAACAGGATGGAAGTTTGAAACAATGTGGAGTAAATGGTACGCTTATTTGAATAAGTGTGTCACTAAACTTTCAATGAGAATATTATTGAATTTGATCGTTGGCTTGATCGATTGTCATCCACAGAACTTCTTGGAAAACTATTTCATATTTTTCTGATCTTGATATTTTAATTGTAGGTTGCATGTTGATGTTTTAGTAAAAAAATACTAGTACTATTATAGTTTAATCTGTGGTACAACTAGAGTCTGAAAAAGATACATATTTGGAAATAGTTATTATGTAGGGTTTTTAAAGCGTCTTAGATATTGTTGATATCTACTGCAAAACAGTATTTATGGTTGCATAAATGTAAAAAAAATAATTACTTGTTATTTAAATATGTTTGTCGTAAAAAAAGTAAAATTAATCTTGTACATTGATGACACAAATTTACAAATGCCACCGGGACTAAATAAGTTGTTTTATAAACGACTGCCAAATAAAAAGTATGCTTCTTACCACCTCTAATATCTATTATAGGTATTAGAGGTGGATTGGATATTTAGGACGTTTCTCGTTCTGCAGCTGTATTAAAGCTCGTTAGACTACGAAATGCCTCGCATGAATGTGTTACGTACGGTAATGAAGGCTCCCGGCTACGAAAGTCCGCTACGAAATGCGTTGCTGTTGAAAAAACGCTCTTAACTTGTCTCCTGAAGGTGAAATTTGCTGTAAGTGATTCTGTATCATACACCCTTTTGGCGGAAACGTGTAAGTATCGATAGGTTCTTTGTATAAATACAATTTAGGATTACGTCCCAGTGATTTCATTTTCATCCGGAATATCTAGGTCGTTTGAAATATATTATCGTTAATGTGTATTCGAATAATTTATGAGTATTGCACCATCCTAATGTTCGGTAATGTTTGGTTTAAGTTAATTGACGTTGCTTTGTTAATGATACAATTATATTTACTGTATTGATTTCATTTGCTATATTATAATAATTATGCTTGTTAAAATTTATCCTGTAAAATGTTGAGTGGATTCAACAATTAGCATTTAATTTGAAAAATAATAATAGGGTCTTAACACAAACAGCACGCTTTACTTTTTAAACCATAAATTAAAACTATGTCTTAAGAAATAAGGATGGTGTGGACTTGCCGCGTAAAAAGCGGAAATTCACCCTGTCATTACAAAGGTGTAATTAGACAGTTTTATCTTATGTTGGCACTATTTAACATGATATCATATTGAATATTTTTGTGAATGATATTTAAGGGACAAGCGAGCAGACGGGTTACCTGATGGAAAAAAACCGTCGCCCACAAAGAGCACAACGCCGTTTCACGCCAGTTTTTGTGAGGCCGTGTCCCACTA
The DNA here is from genome assembly GCA_026546445.1 of Cyclargus thomasi. NCBI lineage: Eukaryota > Metazoa > Arthropoda > Insecta > Lepidoptera > Lycaenidae > Cyclargus > Cyclargus thomasi. The sequence goes on along the minus strand of JAOTAV010068641.1, from coordinate 34,855 downwards.
GGCTACGGACGCTCTAAACGTTGTAATAATAATTTATTGTTTTTAAAACAACGTACCTACTACCAATACTTATACGATACTGATTTGGAATTTTACTTTACATAACATTCAACATTTTATAGCCTCAAGTGTTTTCAAAGATAGTTTATAAAAATTTTGTAATTAAAGCAAAAGGTATAAAAGATATATTAGCGCATGAAACACAAGACGCAGATAACAAGGTAGCGAATAAATCTTCGTTGTCTTTAGAGCGGAGTTCGCAAGTTCATTGTTAGATAATAGTTTAGTCTTTACAAAGTACCGGCGTATCAGTTCCAGCAGTTGAACGCTTCAATGGCGTCGTTTACATCCAAATGGATCGTTCGGCGACGTGATAAAATTTCTAACCAGACAATTACATCTAAGGCACTCTACACATATACTTACTTGTACTTAAGTAGTTAGCATGCATAATGCACTTTTAGCGCTCTTTTAGCGTATTAACGTAGGAGTCATTTTATATGGTGAAAATTTAAAAAATTAGCGTTAGGTCGAAATAAGTCTTGCATTTTAAGTCATCATGCTGCATTTTAGTATTACTCGTGAATCTAACAGACGTTGTACTGGGGCAGTGCTTATTTGTGAATCTAAACAAATTTCATCTCCCCTTAAAACGCTTTTATGTGTTTAGCACTCAAAAGCGTTTTCATCAATTTCGGTTCAGTCGCTAGGAGGAGCTCAGCGACAAACACAGACATAGAAAAATTAAATATATTAAGATATTAGGAGTATGCATTTGTGATATTTTTCATAAGCCCAATAACAATTGCAATAAATACTCTTGAATATTTCGTAAAATTGTAACATTCCACGTAAGATGTGTTTTGTTTGTGATAAAGCGCATAATCCAAATACAGAGTACTAATATCGGTACTACAGACATTTTCAGTTCCACTTCACTAAACTCATTTCAAAACAATCGAATCTACAAAAAAACAAATTTGCATGCGCACGAAACAGTTGGCTTAAAAAAGACATTCAGAACGGATCAGATAAACGATCGGTTTGCAAACTGCCATGTTGAAACGTTGCCGAACTCCAGAAGGATTAACAACTTTGCAATTTTTAAAACTCCTCGTGATATTTTGTCGGTTCTCGATTTCTGGCTTTGAATAGCTTAAAATTTTACAGTAAGCATGGCTTATTGTATTTACGCTATAGTCAAAGAAGCCATGATGGAGTAATCGAAAGTTGCGTTATAGAGAACAAAGTGTGAAAAATGCTAGCAATATTTAACCTATCATCTATAAAATAGATAAGATAGATTAGGTACTTAAATTGCCAATTGCCAAGAACTGAAATATTATAATCGATAGCCCACAACTTTCGTACAAATCAAATGCTACCTCGTGCCTAGGCCTCACGCTCAGGCTCTTTTAGTACATTTGGACGAAAACTTTAATACTGTAATGTAACCAGGGTCTAATGATAAAACTATTTAAATTTTTAGTTCCTTCGATTTTTGCAATAATAGATTTTTGTAAAAAAAAACATTAATTTTTTATTTAATTTCAACATTTCGGAACTCTATTTAACGCCGTTTGTCCACCAAATCTGTCCACCGAGTGGGATATTATTTCGGCCCTATAAAATGCAACCTTATGATCTAGGCCATAAGTTTCATATATTAGCGACATTGCTCTATTGTCAAAGGCGTAGAGGAAAAAAAAACTTGTAGTCTATGTCATAAAGTTGCATTTTATCCGGTAGCAATATTCTCGTTCCCGGTTGACGGTGTTGGTGGACAATCGACCTAACTCTTCTGATGTTACGAGCATCTATGGGCAGCGGATTGTCGCTTTCCACTAATTGCTCCTTTTTGCTCCTAAATAAATAAATACTAATACAATAAAAAAGCAAACTATGAGCTCCAAGATAAAACACTCAATAAATCTGAAGTTGAAGTTTGAAACAAAAGACATTACCGGCAGGAGACAGCTTTTAAGGTGAATAAAAGAACAGCCTTAATGATAAAATACTTTAAAATGTTCTGGTCCATTCTTATAGCTCTTGTCATTCTATTGTGAAGAGTTGGAATTACTTTCAGAAAAAAATATTGAAAAATTATTATTTACTAGTTGGTGCCCCCAGCTTCGTTACGTAAAAATTTGAATATCCTGTGCACATTTTCCTGGGATGATAATAATAATAATAACTTCATTTCTTTAAAAATACATACATCGTTAAGAGTAGAAATCGAAGTCACCTTGTAGGCTGATGGCCTGTGTCAGGCAACGACGCTCTTCCATTTTATACAAACATTTAAGTATGCTACAATCTAATGCTACTACTTAATAAAACTAATTACGCAGTAAGAAGGTTCAGAAAAATATACGACATGTTTAAGTTATTAAATTAATATAAAACAACTTGTTAAGCATATTTAAGTCTACATCAGCTCTATGTTGCCATTCTAATTATAAATTTTGTAGATTCAATATAGAATAAGAAGAGGAGCCATAAACAACTCTCCGTGGTTTCAGTGGCCGTTTTTTGCACCTTTATAGTAAACATAATTTTCGTTTTCAAAACATGAACGGACATTAATTTACATTACGCAAAGGGAAGTTATCCTTTAAATTTCCACCACGTAACACCATCATTAAGCAACTGTACAATGTGGGAGATTTATTGATAACGGAAATAGTGTAGCGTGATGTAGGTAGGGGTTGACACCTTAAAAGCCTGTGAACTTTCGGTCATTCAGAACTTTGTACTTAATTAAATTGTATAGCAGTTTCGGGCATGTTCTGTTTCCGTTCTCCTAATAGCATTATAATTATTGCTAGAGGGCGATAAAATTTAAATTGACTATTGCATAATTCCGTTTTATACTTGATGATGAGCTACGAATCGTTTCGTTTTATCGAATCGTTTTATATATTCAATTCCTTTGGTCAAAATCACTTTTTATGGATGTTTAAGTCATTACATCAACCTACATGCTAAATTTCAGCCTAACGTCCCTCTAGGGGTAACTGTGTGTTGATAGATTACGCCGATGGTCCACCAATACCCTCAACCGAGAACGAGATTAATTCGGCCGGATAAAATGCTACTTTATGATCTAGGCCATAAGTTTCATTTTATAGCGACATTGCTCTATCGTCAATGTCGTAGCCGTCATTAAAGGCGTAGAGGAAAATGAAACCTGTAGTCTATGTCATAAAGTAGCATTTTATCCGGCCGAAAAAATCTTGCTCTAGGTTGACGGTGTTGGTTAACAAAGGCCGTTTGTGATACCAGTCAGTCATATTTGAGTTTTATATATTTAAGCCAGATTTATATCAAGTTAGTAACTGACGTCAGTTGACTGCGGAATCAGTGCTGAACTGAAACTGTTATCACATAATTTTAAGTGTAAGAATTTTTTAGACAGTAGTTAATCTGCAATTCTGTATAGTACTCATACTAAAAGAACTCTTCGTTAATTTTCTGGAAGGAATAAAATTTTAAGGGATAACGCGTCCGTACTGAAGTCATAAATAATGAGGGCACTGTTGACTGCTATTTAATAACAATGGCCGAGAAATGGCAAGGAACAAGAGGATTTTCTTTGAAGTTAATTGTGTATTGTGTAAGCTTAATTTTTGATCCATTCGCTTATGGAAAAAATATTAAATTTTGTAATACTCATTGAGAAAATGCTGTAGCAGTGTTTTCTTAGGTTTGTGTGCTATTTAAATCCTGCAGAAACCAGGGCCGGTTTCACTACTTGCAGATAGTCTACCCACAACTTTATTTGACAGATGTTTTATAGACAATATGTCAAAAAAGTTGTGGATAGTCTAACAGAAACTTTATCAGTAAGCGATAAAATAGGCCTTATACTATAAAATATTTCTTATAATATTCAAAATTCTAGTGGTACCTTTCACAGACAAATTTGCGTATTTTGGTTTATTATAGTATATTAGATCTGAGAATTGGCTAACATCTATTTTGCATGTCCCTAAATGATAAGAGAAGAAATGACCCTCACGCCTACTGAAGTGGGCGCAGTATTCTTGTAAAAATCTAGATCATTGAAATGAATTAAAATTTTGGTATACAACTACAAGAAAAAAATTGGATAGATCATAAAAACTTCCCGTAGGATGATGAGACGGCGATGATGATAATAATAATAATATCTATGGACGCTTCACACCACGTCAGTCTGGCCCCGTGGTAAGAACCCGAGGGACTTGTGTTACGGGTACCAGACAACGGAAATATATTTTATACTATACACATATTAAAGGTTTTTATTATATGATACACGTATTTAATACACATCAACGACTTTTTTGTTCCGTCGGCGGGATTCGAGCCCGCGACCCCCGGCGTGAGCTAAGAAGGTGCTCAACCACTGCGCCACAAAGGTCGTCAAATATATAACAGATACCAAACATACATGTTTGGTATCTGTTATATATTTCTATTTATCAGTTGAACATCATAATCTTAGCATTACCTGTACAACAATACAGCTTAATCGGCTGCATAAACATACATTGGTGATTGGATTAAATAATACACATAATATATTAATTGTTATTACTAGTTGTCGCCCGCGACTATGTTCGAGTTAAACTTTATAAATGATCCCATGTTTACAAAATTTTTCATTACTGCTCGGCTCCTATTAGCCGGGGAGGCAAGAGTGTTATTTTTGCAGTAACTCAAGAGTCGTGGAGGCCTAGTACTTTTTGTAGATAAGGTAAAACTTTGAAAAAATAAGGGCATTTTTATTTTAGCGGTGTGATAAGGTGCTATAGTGATTTTAACGTTATAAAAAAATAATTTACATCGAAGATTTATTGGACAACTTTAGATAGCAAGGTAGTATAAGTATTTAACTTAATGTAATGTAAAATATCTGGGAAGCTTGGTTACGAAAATATGAGGCTTTTTTGTTCTATGTTATTAGTATAACATCTATGTTACTATAATACCTTACATTTAAATCATTAGTGATTTAAATGCATGCGTTTTTTAACACCCCCTATCTTAATCTGACGGACGACATTTCGATACATAAAAATATTTTTTTAAACCAAACTAACTTAAGAATCTGATTTTTATACCGTGATAACCAGATACATATTTAACGCCTACAAGAGCCTAATCCGACTCCCTCGAGTAAATCCAAAAATCCCCTTTTGGGCTCCCCGACTATATTGGTCGTTGTGTGATGTTATATAGCCTTACTCGATTAACGGACTAACCAACACAAAAATAATTTTTCAATTCCGGCCAATAGATTCTGAAATTAGCGCGTTCTAACCAACAAACTCTTTAGCTTTATATTATTAGTATATATTATACACAGAGTAACAATAGTAAAAAAGTAGTATACTCATAGACTAATTCCTCTATGGTATACTGCTCAGAGTTGTGTAGTTTACAATTTTTTTAATGATTTGTACGACCAAGCGTTCCGGCACGTCCCAGCGACGAAGTTTGTCCATATAAGCCACTTTTTTCGCTTTCAGCACGAAGTAGCAACTTTAAAAGTGACCTTTTTGTAAGAATTTTTATAAGGATCTCTTATTTGTGTTTACTAACGTATAAAGCTAAATAATTTGTTTGTTTAATCGCGCTACTCTTTGGAATTACTCGTCGCAATTTTTTTTTTTTGTGTTGGTTAGTCCATTTATCGAGGAAGGCTAATAGACTATGTAACATCACACTACGTCCAAAAGAAGACAAGCGATAATATAAAAATGCTGTAATTTATAAAGTTGCTGGCACTAGTTTAACATACACACCCTAAAATATCATCACTTTTTTATTGTATAGATCGCTTGCCATCAGGCGATCCGCTTTTTCGATAAAATAAACTCACGATTTCAGTCCGTTCCACTTCGGAACACACGTATTCACAAGCTGTATCTATTGACATATGAAATGTGTTTTTTATTTTTTCGGCACAAAAACCGATGTAGTTTTTATTTTGACTCAGAGGTGGGGAAAATCACTGCGGGAAAATCACTGCGCGATAATATAATGGGAATTTCATACCTTTGTGTTGGAAGAAACGGTGTTTTCGCGAAGTGTATGTTTAGGGTATGTATACTTTATTCTAAATTTCTCACTACCAAGCTTGGTTCAATTTGCGGCTATTTCATATTGTGTTAAATTAGTTATTATATTTTAAGATAAATTAATATAATCCATTCTGTTGTTATGTTAAGTATTGTTTCTGTCCTGTCAACATCTTTTGTTTTTGTATTGTTTTCATAAGATTGAAGGTATGTCTTGGTATATCCAAATTTGTGAATAAACGTTTATTAATTTATTTATTATTAATATGAGAATTTACTTATCACTCGATTTGTTTTCAGTATATTACCACTATAGTGAAGCCGCAGAAAAATTTAACCAAAATACGAAAGTTTTATATTTGTTTGTACTTCCTGCAATACTTAATCATGCTATCTTTCAAATTGATTTAAGGCAAATATCTATCGTTATAATATTTAGGGGGAAAGTGAGCAGACGAGCTACCCGATGGAAATCAACTGCCGTCGTCCCGCATAGGGAATGGGAATAGGGATATAAACTCCCTCACTGTACAGAACACAGCACAACGCCGTTTCACGCCAGTCTTCTGTGAGGCCGTGGTATCACTCCGGTCGAGCCGGCCCATCCGTGCCGAAGCATGGCTCTCCCACGGCAATGAGCATCCTTATTATGTACTTTAGATCGGAAAATGTCTCATTGGTACACATATCCAGCGGGGCTCGAACCTGCACCCTCTCGAATGCGAACCTAAGTTCTTACCCACTAGGCCTCGGATGCTCATATAATATAATTAACACGCTCATATTATACGTAACGCGCATATTCGACACTGCGCGAAAAATATACTTGTTTATTTTAATTCATATCTATTAGCATACCTCCCCTGGTCTTTGCGCTAAAAAGTTTCAGTTTCATATCAGTTAAAACATTACATACCGCGATTCATACATAGATCAATATCATGTTCCCACAATGGCAAAACTTCCTTCCTACAATCAAGACTTACAATGGCATGGAGTGTGCCAATTCCAGCAATTCCGACTAACGAATGGCGTTGGAATCCAGCCAGTGTAATTTTGGGCCAGTGAAAAATGTTTAATACAAATTTTGTTATGTTCTTTTAATGGTAATGCTAGTGTCGGTTTTATGATCGCTTGTCTTTAAATATTGTGGGTTGTTTTAAAATAGGTTAAGTTTCTCTTCGTGAAAATAGTATAGTTGTCTATGTCGTGCCTGTGTTTCGTAGCAATAAAGAGCAAAAAATTGAGAGAACGTGTGTCCGAAAGTTAAACAGCTTAGCAGCTCAAACGTGTCAAATTGTAGCGCAATGTAGACGAGTTACAGCGCCATCTAGTATTAAAAGATTGGATGCTGTTAAAACAATTGAAGACTTAAGTGGATTGGAAAATTTTACGACATTTAAGTACTTAAATGTAATTTTTTTTAATAAAATTTTGATTAATCTTGTGATTTTTCGATTTAATTATCTAGCTTGTATATCTAGCTATCTATCGAATCCACATTATTTTAATTTCAAACCATTTTCCGATCCGAAAACGTCCGGTTATTCTAAAATTTCGGCAGTTTTTAAAATGTTAGTTACCAGCTTCTTCCACTTATGTCTTCAATAATGATTTGATTCTTTTACATTTTATGATTTTATGATACACGCGCCGAACGCGAAAGAAACGATTTACAGAAGTCAATATATGAAATACCATGGAACCTCGCACACTCGCCCGCGTCGAATCATCCGATTCGTCCGTAGTCCGCCGTCAAATTCAAGGAGGGCTTGACTTCAATTCATTCAGTTCTGTTCTCGTCCTAATAGACGATTTTTTTATTATAAATAAGTAGAAAGCTGCTTCCGTCGCCCATAGACGGTCATAACATACGAAGAGTTGCAAGTTCGTTGCCGGCCTATGAGGGAAGGGCCTATTTTATGAGGGAATGGGAAGAGAGATAGGGGAAAAGAGATAGGGAAAGAGGATCAGGTAAGCTATGCCACCGGTAAACTCACTCACTGGTGAGCTGCGCTGCGCTGTGTTTCGTACACAGCTCAGCGTTTCACGAAAGCTTCCTGTGAGGCCATATCACTCCGGTCGAGCCCATTTGTGTCGAAGCATGTCTCTCCTAAGGGAAAACATGTTCTATCATCAAGTGTCCGTTTCGTGTTTGTGAAGTCTTATTCTGCACCCCAGCCAGCTCTACAGGTGTGCGAGGAAATGACAAGCAGTTTGTCTCTCAAACGACGCTGATTGAGCAAACATTGCGATTCGAAAGACGATTCCAGCTTTATTTCATGTCCGTTTGAACTTGATGTCTTCCGTTTGACTTTGGCGAGATGATTCCTTATAAAATTAGAGGGTAAACACGGATTGCCTGATGAAAAGCATCTACCGTCCCCATGGAGACTTCCAACACCAAAGGAGTTGCTTTTGCTTTGTCAGCTATTTTATGAAGCTGTGGAAACGGGAATAGGGTTAGGGAATGAGAATGAGGTAAGTTGGGCCTCCGATAAACTGATTACTGGGCGAAAACCAGCGCAACGCTGTTTGACACCAGTTTTCTGTAAGGCCGCAGTATTTATTCCTTGGCAAAATAACTTTAACACTTTTAAGAGGGAATGCGATCTTTTCTTGTAGGTTTCCAGTTTGTATTGGTCCATAAATACTGCTGGAGATGGTTGGTTCAGTTTAAAAGTTACGCAAAAAGCTTGTTGAAAGACTACCAGTCATCAAAATAAAATTCTTTGCGGCATTTTACTTGAAAAATTTGTGATCATCGGAATTTACCTTGACATACATTCTTCCATATACATACTAATATTATAAATTCGAAAGTTTGTCTGTCTCTTTGTCTGTATCTCTAACACACATTTGATATATTATTAAATACATGCTATGAAGTAGAATTAAATCGATATTTATTATAATGGATGCGAAAGTGTGCCTGCCTGGCTGTCTGTCTGTTATGTCACTCCCAAGCCACTGCACCGATTTTGCTGAAATTTGGAATGAAGATTCTATGAGTCCTCGTAAGGTAATACGACTTACTTTCCCTAAAAACTGTACGGTTCCCACGCGAGATTTTGGCGCAATGAAGTTGCGCGCATCGTCTAATGGACCATAAAATTGGAACCTGTACAAAACAACTAGATATACATTATGGGGGAGGCGAGTGTGCTATTTTTGTAGTAACTTTAGCGTCGTGGAAACCTAGTACGTTTTGTAGACTTAGTAAAACGTTGATTAAAATAGAAGAGGCATTTTTTATTTTAGTGGCGGGTTAAACCACTACAGCCATTTTTAGTTTTTTGTTATAAAAAAGAATTTAAAAAAATCTATATGATACGAAGTTTTTAGAGAGCAAGGTCTAAAGTATTTTTTTGAATGTGACATAAAATATCTGGGAAACTTAGTTACGAAAATATGAGGCTTGTTTTATGTTATTACAGGCTTATCTTATATTTAAATCATCCGTTCCTTATATGGAAGTGTTCTTTGGCGATTTTTAAAATCTGGTTTCGACGACATTTCGGTTCATAAATGACGTTGTAAGTACCTAACTAATTTAAAAATGTGATTTTATACCGGGATAACCAGAAACATGTTGAAAGCCTACACAAGCTTAATGTGAAGCGCTCAAGTAAATCCAAAAATCCCTTCTTGGGCTCCCCTACGCTCAAACACAAAGATAATTCAAACGTATGAACGCGAATCTGAAATGTTTGCAAATGGCTAATTTGTTTGTTTAAGCTGGTCTGTTGATTCTGATCCGGCAGATTTTGTTAGAGCGAGCTTTGCTGGTGAAATGATAACTTGTAAGGAGAATATTGTTTGTAAGGCAATTTTCACATGGAGTATAGAACTCATAAAAGCTGACTCGCGAGATATTAGTTATGTGGTTATGAGTTATGACTTAGCATGAGGTTTTTTTTTTGTATTTTTTGCAAAAATGGGTTTGTTTATTTACTTGTATTGTTCTTTTTGGAGTTTCATACCCAAAGGTAAAAACGGGACTCTGTTACTACGACTTCGATGTCTGTCCGGCTGTCCATCTGTCCACCCTCCTATCTATCTGTCAATCCGTCTGTATCTTAAGAACAATAATAGCTACAGAGCTGAAATTTTCATGGATTATGTATTTAAGTTGCCGTTATAATAACAAATACTAAAACCAAAATAAAATTTTATAAATAATACGGGCCTTATACGAGAAATTACAAACGCGATTTGTTTGCTATTTTTTGCTCGATATAATATAATAATATCTATGGACGCTTCACACCACGTCGATCTAACCCCGTGCTAAGTACCCGAAGGACTTATGTTATAGGTACAAGACGACTGATATTTAATACTTTTATACTATACACATATTTAAGATTTTTATTATATAATACACATATTTAATATACATCCATGACCTAGGAACATTGAAAAACTTTTTATTCCGTCGGTGGGATTCGAACCCGCGACCCCCGCCCGGCGTGAGTTACCAAAGCGCTCAACCGCTGTGCCACGGAGGTCAAATAGACAAACAAATAAACAGACAACTTTCTTTTCGTCGATTTGTGTTCTATTACTGTTCCGAGGCCCCCACATTAATAAGTTTGTAAAAATATTAATTACACACACACGCCAATTTCACTATTTTATTATATGTATAAATTCAAATTGAAAACTTTTTTCCTTGACGAGTAAATATATGAAATAGATTTTTAAAATAGCTTTACGAACCGTTGTGAAAGCAAACTAGATAATGTAGTTTTGAATCGGTCGACTAGCTTCGAATCTTGAAAGCTCTTTATATTTCCGATACAATATCCTTATAGCCGAGTCCCAATAGACAAACTTAACCAGTACGCTGACTAAGGAGTATTTTCATTTATAGGTTTGACGTAGTATAACATATCGTACCGGCTTGCGTCCAGGCTTAACGTTGCTCAAATGAGGTAGGTTTTTTAATAATAATATAATATCTATGGACGTTTCACACCAAGCAAGTCTGGCTCTGTGCTAATTTTCCTAAGAATTTGTGTTATACAGGTGCTAGACAACAGAGCTAGATATCTAAAGATTTTTATGATTTTATCAGTTTAATACACATGACACATCCATGACCTAGTAACATTGAAAACTTTTTGTTGTTTTCGAGAGATTTAAGCTTGCGACCCCTGGTTTACCATGCGCCACATCATCGCCGGATCTTGCTTACAGCGGTACCACGCGGCACTTTCTTTAAAGTTGTCCTACTGCTTCGTCCCTTCTACTGTAGCTGAGTCGACCGCGACTGGGCAGTTGGTACTAAACTACAAGAGGACCATAAATCTCGTTTACGACTCTGTTATGAAGGAGCAAATCAACCGAGCAGTTATTAAATACAGAACGACAACACAATATTTAGCGCTCCCGGTTAGTATCTTATGTGGTATCATAATCTTAGTGTTTACAAGATTTTTGGGTCTTATCATTCTTTTAAAAATATAAAGAAGATGTTATCACAGAAATTGGAAAGACCATTAAATAGGTTTTGTTGTGAAAAAAGAACAGTTCTCGTGCAGGAATGAATTTTGGCATAACACGGGAGTCATTTACAAGTTTTATTTGACTTGGTTTGTTTGTATGTTTGTTTATACAGTTCAAATCTTGGAAGGAAAATTTGTGCTACTCATCTAACTTTTTGTTATAGTCGGGGAGGTGAGAGTGCTATTTATGTAGTGACTCGAGCGTCGCAGAGACCTAGTACGTTTCGTAGATTAGGTAAGACGTTTAAGAAAATGATGAGGGCATTTTTTGTTTCTGCGATAGCAAAAGACGCTACGGCGATTTTAAGGTTATGATAAAGAAATTGCTTCGAAAAAACCGTTTACTTTAAGCATTTATTGCACAATTTATGGTAAGTAAGTGTAAGGTCTAAAGATTTTACTTGTATGTGACATAAAATATTGGGGAAGCTTGGTTATGAAAATATAACGCTTTGTTGTTCTATTTTATTACTGGCTTACTTTACATTTAAATCTAATGATTTAATTTTAAATAAATCTAACGACAAAGAACACTTCCATACGAAGAACGTTAGTCGTATTTTTAAGGACCCTTGTTTTAATCTGAGAAATTCGACGACATTTCGGCACAAATAACTTTTTAAGCCCACTTTTAACCGAACTAACTTAAAAATCAGACTATACCATGGTAACCAGAGAAATGTAGAAAGTCTACGCTAGCTTAATCTGACGCGCTCGAGTAAATCCAAAATTCCCCTCTTGGGCTACCATACTATTATTTATTCGTGTTTATTAATCCATACTTAATATCTATACATAAATTAGGACTAACTGGAAGGATTTGAGTAAAACTTTTTTGTTTAATAACTGTTAGGTCTGGGCAACATATAGGATACTTTTTATCCCGGGAAAATTTACGGTTCCCGTGTGTATATACAAATTTCTGCGCAACGAAGTTGCGGGCACCAACCAGTTATGAATATGCTAGTGTGTGTGTCTGTCTGTTACCCCATCACGCCCAAACCACTGAACCGATTTTGCTGAAATGCGGTATGTTTTATGGTAAATGCGGAACATTATTAGTGTTTGTTGCTATGTGACAAAGTATATATCAAATGTCCACTAACAGAGCCAGATTGCTTTAAACTTTAAAAAGAATTAATTTATCCGACGCATAAAGCCAAATTGAGTGAGGCACTCTCGGATTTTTACAATAAGCCTAATAAGTCCATTAACTCCCTCTAAATCCTGTTGGCCTACACCCGGGATAAATCGGTCCACACCATGGCAGGATTGGAAATAAGTCAATTGAATTAATGAAAAAAATACGCCTGCTACTCTAGGTAATTTGAGCTTCTGTATATCTATGGTTTGCTTGAAATAATTTCGTTCAAACTGGCTTGGAGGTTTAAATCTAAGCTAGCGTACCCGACAGACGTTATTCTGGGGGTCTGTGAAACTAAACCATCCTCAAATCTCCTTGAACACCTACACAAAATTATTGATTTCTACAGCAAAATCTCTCCGGTCGTTTGGGAGAAATCCAGTGACACACACAAGAATTACATATACAAGAGGTCGCCCTGTGGTCGAAATTTCATCAAAAATATTTAAAATTTAAGTTTAACCATTGGGCCACCATTTAGAGGACCTATAAAAATTTAATCTATTATCGATTCAAACACACTTCAATTTGTCATAAAAATCCCGTTATCAAGCCACTAAATTTTAAAATTTACAGACTTTAACCCCTGTAGGGGTGTACAAAAGAGAATTTAATGTAAAATATTTTAGTGTGCGTGTTTTAGTGCATCTACATCTGGGAATTTTTTTACGCTTCTACGTCTACGCTTAAGTCCTGGAGCTAAAATGCCGCTATGTACAAAAAGTACTTTTCGAGTTATGAGCAAAAAACGCGCGTTCCAATGCAAGAAATTGTATGTATATAACGACAATATTAATTTTGATAACTCGATGACTATAAAAGCTAGAGAAATGTTGGTAATACACGTCGATAGTTTCTTCTTCTGACCATGATAGCATCAAAATATTAAAATCGACCAGATGTTGGTTAACGGCTTTTAAGCTTATGGACGGCAATACGAGTCTTTCGTAAAAAAGGGAATAAAATGTTTCGCTCGCCCATTAATTGTTTAATTTAGAATACATATTTAAAATCTAAAAAAAAACTATATAAAGCTACAGACGGATAGTCACAATGATCAATCAACGTAGGTATCTTAGTATGGATTTTGATAACCTCTACACCTTAGAGGATAAAAAATTGGACGTAAATAGGTTGAACTAAGGTTTATAACCGTGGTCTGTTACAGCAGTTTAACTGGCAAAAACCACGTTTTCCCAATTTTTTGCTCTCTACCATTGACCAAGTCGCACTTGGCTGGTTTATTCTTTATTGTGCTATTACTTGATACAACTTGGTCAGACTGCGTGAGAAGGAAGGTTATGTTTCCGAGAGTATGTATGTATGTATAATTGTTCGACACGCTCTGAAGCCTAAACGGCTTGAGGATTTTATAGTATGAGGCACCGTTAGATCTGTCTTAATAGCGCAAGTGATATTGGGTACATTAAAAAATTAAAAAATCAAAATGGTGGATTTTGAAGTCAAAAATTGTGAGGTTCCATTTAGATCGAGTAGGGTATCAAAATGAAGGGTTTTAAATAGGTATTCTACAAAATATACATAACTTGATATTTAAATCGTAATGGTTGAGGGTTTTCTGTTTTAAAACTTGATGTTAAAAATAAAAAACCCGGTCGGAAGTCGGTTTTTCTGTTCTTGAACATTTAGCTTGTTTGCTTTCAACTGGTACGGAACCGTACGTGCGCGAGTTCAACTTACACCTGGCCAATGTTTTTGGTATGAACCGACCGAATTTACGCAAGAATTTGATAGTACTCAGAACATAATGAAGATAAATATAATTTAATCAAATTGTTTTCGAATGTATCCGGAATTCGTGTTGTGATATTTCGGGGAAGACCCGTATCATTCTGGACAGGCTGCCATAACATTTGTATTTCCACAAAATTGTACTCCACTTTAATGTAAAATAAATTATTTAGGCTACCTTTTCGTGGATTACTTAGTTTTATAATTAGTTCGCTAGCGGCTACAACAGATGTTGTGAAGCTAGTTTCTGAATTTAAGCCATTTTCCCCTTGAAAGCACACACACACACAAATAACCTCACACACACACACACATACAACCTCACACACACACACACACATACACATACACACACACACACACACACACAATTGATGAAACATTCGTATCTTCCGATAAATATACACTCTATAAAGTCAAACGCCAAAAATCGGTTTCTTCGTTAAGGCATAAAAGACGATAATTATTTACTCTTCTTATTTTAGTTCACTCAATTCCAACCTTACCTCTTTCACAGCTGGTAATGATGTAAGAACTGCGCACATATTTTACATAATACCCACCGCGCAGGTGAGATATTTGGTCACGTATGCTTTTGTTTGCATTATCCGGCAGATGAGATGCACATCTCATTTTCCCACCGTCAGTATGGAAATTACGAGGGTGCTGATTATGACACCTCCATATAAAATATCTTGGTTATAAGTAAGCTTACTTTTCTATGAAATAGTGAAGAAGAGAGCAGACGGGCCACGTGATCTCCATGGGCTTGTTTCAGGGCTTACAGATAATCTATCCACAACTTTATTTGACAGATGTAGCATGGAAAATCTGTCAAAAAAGGTGTGGATAGCCTAACAAAACTTTATCAGTGACCGGTGGAACAGGCCCTAAATATACTAGTAAAAAAGCGCAGCTTGGGGCTTGCGAGGTTTTTCAATGACTCTGACATTTTAGCTTTCCAAATTAAGCAGTGTCTTCCTGCATACAGAGTTTTACCGGTTTGGTATTCTGTGACTATGACGGTTTTTTTATTAAATTATACGATTCGGAACTCATGTGATTATAACTATTTTATTTTTAAACACATGTAAATTATTATGACGACCTTTGTGGCGCAGTGGTCGAGCACCTTCATAGCTTACGCTGGCGGTCGTGGGTTCGAATCCCGCCGACGGAACAAAAAGATTTTCAAAGTTCCTGGATTATGGATGTGTTTCACATAGTAAACATCTTAAATATGTGTATTGTATAAAAGTATTATATAATATATTTCCGTTGTTTGGTACGCGTAACACAAGTCCTACAAGGTACTTACCACGGGGCCAGATTGACGTGGTGTGAAGCGTCCATAGGTATTATTATTATAATGTAAAAGCCTAAACCCAAAGCTCTTATAGTTTTCCCGTTAAGTGTAACATAAACATGTACTGAGAGTGGGATAAGGTACTCTATGATACTAAAGGTTAGTGCTTAAAAATAAACTGCTTTAAATAATATCTTAGAATTGTTCTCCTGTTAGGTGCTGGGTTTTACCACATACGACTTAACGTGGGTACCATCAAATTGTAATCTCATTTCGATCTGACTTGAAATATAAATTTACAAAATACGTTTAAATTTAACTAGTGACGAGATAATTGTAACCCTAATAGTAAGATGAACGTAATATTTAGGGCCTGTTTCACCACTTACAGATAAAGTTTCTGTTAGGCTACCCACAACTTTTAGTGAAAATAAAGTTGTTGATAGACTATCTGTAAGTGTGACTATGTGTAATCTTCTGAATATTCTACTAACAAAATTCTTCTGAGTCCAGAGTCCTGAAATGACTTAATGAGTAGATTTTCTTCTAAAAAATTTTATTTGTATGTACCTACAAGATTTTTCCCGCGACTACCTTAACATTTTGTAACGAAGTTTCATACAAATTTTCAACCTTCAGGACATCCGATAGGGGACAAATTTCACAAAAACCCCGTATTAGTGAGCACCTGCGTCCCAAAAGGAACCCGCGTGCAAAATTTGAAACTCCAATCCATCACGAAATCTCAGAAGCACTTGTGGTGTCTGACATCTCGTGATGACCTTATGCTTTTAATGACATAGGTCTCTACATGGTACCCATCTCTGCTCCTAAAAAGTAGGTTTGTATACAATTTTTTGTCCGGAATTTTTAAACCCTGTTTCACTGACCACTGTCTATAATAATAACCAATGCATTTATTAACTAGCTTAAAAGAACCAGTCAAAAATGCTTGGCCATTTCTGAAAGTAATGCAGCATTAAAATTAAAATAATATGAATTTCATAAAAAGGTTAAACTTTTTAATTTCGCGCTGTTGCTTTTGTAGGTTACAATTAATTTGTGTTCGTGAGTTCTTTCAAAATTAAAAATTCTTTATACGTTTCAGGTTAGATATTAATTTCGTTGTAAGTAGATGTGAAAAAATTAAGGCTTTCCAAGTATTCCATCATTTTCAATTCCACAGCGCTCTCCGAAGTTTCGGCTAAAGTGAAGATTTGAGTGCTCTCAGTTTTTATGATTTTGTGGTAATATTAAATTAAAACAAATCTTAAAAACTTCACAATTAATATACAGCGCGAAATTACGATTTCACAAATAAATGTGCTGTTAATTTTTTAAAAGTGTGTTTTGTAGATGATGTACGCAAGTCCGTTGCGCAAAAAGCCTACCATTCGGGAACTGTACATTTTTCCGGAATCAAAAGTATCATATATCTTTTCCCGGGCCTCAATTTATCTACATACCAAATTTCATACAAATCCGTTCAGCGTGTACATAGTTCCTTGTAAATGTAGCGATGCTGAAAAATAATTTGTACGCTTCGATCGAATATGACTAAGATGCACAGATCCCTTCAAAATTGAATAAAATAATGACACCAAGACTATCAGACACCAAAACAACTCAAACGAAAATCAAGTGTAGTCAAAAATAAAACTAATTTAAATGACTTAAAGCTTACAATCGTACAAAAGTTAGTTTTGCCGGTGCCACGTTTTTTAGATGGCAACTATGAATCTTCATAATATTTAACTCGTATCGCTGGGGTGTTCGGGCATATAAATCACAGAAAAAAATTGTCGCTTCTAACATTGCTATTTCTACAGTAAATGCTTTGTATGAAATGGACAAGGGTACAGTGAAGGAAAACATAGAGTAGAAACCCGCACAGAGGACGTATTGACTAGGCCGACTGCATTGCGAGAATCCCATAATATTTGCTTAAACAACCATCTGAGGTAGGACAATTGAAAGTCTTGTCCCTTTTTTTGTTCCTGTTCCAGATAGTTCTGGTTCTGTAACTTCAATAAGTTATTCTAAATTGTAACAGATATTAGACTAGTCGGTGCCGGCAACTTTGTTGCGTAAAAAATTGTATATCACGCGGGAACCGTACGTTTCCTGGGATAAAAAGTATCCTATATATTACCCAAACCTAATAGCTATTAAACAAAAAAAAAATTATTCAAATTCGTCCAGCAGTTCCTGAGATTAGTGCGTACAAACTTACTGTTCCTAAGCTCCCCACATTGATAAGTTTGTAAAAATATTGAATGTACAAACACGCCAATTTTACTGCTTTATTATATTTATAGAAGAAGATGATGATGCTAAAAACAATATTTCCATGTATAAAATTGCAACACAGACCGCAATCTACAACAATATCTCTAGCGGAAGATCGCCGTTTGAACACATTTTCCTATTGTCATAAAGAACACGCAATATTAAAGAATGGCGTTTAAAAGAAAACCAATTTATTTTTGAGCCCGCAGAGAAATATTAAGACTCCCGACGGTTGGGGGGGAATAAATAATCCTCAGAAGTGTTCATAACGGGTCCACAGTTTCTCATTAGCTCTAACTAGAAGAAACAGTTTGAAACCGTCATGGTCGTAATTTAATAAACGTTACGGTTTTAAGTGACCAACGTCCGAATGGTTTATTTTACATATTAATAAGAAAGAAACTTTATATAGTACCGGTTGGTGCAAAAAATTGGTATATCACGCAGGGGCCGTACAATTTCCCGGGATATAAAGTATGTATCGCCTAGACTTAATAGCTATTAAAAAATATATATTCGAATCCGTTCAGTAGTTCTGGAGATTAGCGCGTACAAACAGACAAACAGACAATTTTTTTTTTGTCGATTTGTGTTCTATTACTGTTATCCTAAGCCCCCACATTGATTAGTTTGTAAAAATATTAATTGTACACACACGCCAATTTTACTGTTCATATATATAGAAAACGATAAATTTGTAATGTGTGATTTTTTTTTAACTTTCCTAACGTAACTCAATTCACACCTACACTGTTTTATTTCTGTGACACCCAAAGGTTGACGCCATTGAGATGATGCCATAAGGCATTAAGTCCACCTTTCTGCCATCCTCAAGCTTAAATGCCGTAAACCAGCATCTGGTCGTTTTTGACATTTTGATGCCATCATAATCGGAAGAAAAAGCTCTATCGACGAGTATTAGCAAAATTTTTGAAGCTCCTAATAGTCATCGAGTGATTAAAATTAATAATGCGATTATGAAGTACCAATCCCTTAAAAAACTGCGGCGTTTTTTGCTCATAACTCAAAAAGTATTTTTTGTACTTAGCGGCATTTTAGCTTGAGGACGGCAGCTTTGTACTTTTATATGCATTATATTTAAATAAATTATATGATAGAAAAAAAAATCGGGTTTAACAAAACACGTTACCATGTGCTGCTTCTACGTTCACTAAGTGCAACAGAACACGTTGTTATACTTATCACAGTTCAACGATCCCCATCCTCCGGTTGGGATTTCTGAAAGTTGAACAGCCTTAAATGGTTACGGTATATCAAGCTATAGCGCGATGTAGACGTACTGCTGCGCCATCTAGTATCAATAGGATGAAACCGTCGAAAAACACGTTTGTTGCGTGATAGATACTTTTAAACATTTTGTTTTTCTTTTAGCATTTCACTTGTTATTGCGGCGACAGAAATACACATTCTGTGAGAATTTCAACTGTCTAGCTATAACCGTTCTCAAAATACAGCCTGGAGACAAACAGACGGACAGATGTACACACAGACAGACAGACATAAAAGTCTTAGTCATAGGGTCCCATTTTTACCCTTTGGGTACGGAACCCTAAAAAAGGAATACTGGGCGGTCAGTGGCATATAAATTAACACTTTTTAAATGACAGGTTGACATCACAAACTACTACGTTTTGTCCATCGTATTTTGACAAGCACCACCATAAATGCGAAAGTTGGTGAGAGCGCGTTTGTGATTTCTTCACGCTAAAACGGCTGAACGGTAACACCACGGGGCACAGCTAGTACAGAAATTTTTAAGAACCAAAATTGAAACGTAATGATTAATAAGGAATGGTCTGTTTGCTTGTGTTATGATTGTTTGATTTGAATCAAATTCTAGTCCACATTTTTATACAAGCTTATTACAATCTTTCTCAATTATGTTGTAAAAATTTTAGTATCGTCGACGCAGTCTGGTAAAATAATAAATTTTTTGGACGCTTTTTATTTCTTCGCTAAAGCTCTAGACATACACGTTATCCCTCGAGATTTTAGATACTTGTGAAGTTGGTACTCGGATTTAATTTAGTTTTATTTAAATAAGATTTTTCGTTTGTTCAACCACTTTTAGTAAATCAACTCAATCTTATATTGAGTTTAACTAATAATCTCATCATCCACACGCACATGAAAAATACGTGTAATTTTTTCTTTCTTTTGATTACAGTATTGGAAAGTTTTTCTTTCGTCAAGTACTCGTATCGGACAAGGATTAAAAAAAAATGTACATATTTTTTGAATAACATAAAATGCTCAAGATTCGTTTTCTTATTCAGTTTTACCATTTCTTAAATGTGCAAAACAAAATAAATCATTTGACTCCACTTATCTATTTTTATCTTGATCGATACGAGGACACGGTATTATAAATACCCCTTATTATATAAAAATAAGTCAGGTTTTCCTTCCTGACGATATAACTCCAGAGACCAGAACGCACGAACCGATTTCCACGGTTTTGCATTCGTTAGATAGGCCACGTGAGGTTTATAGCAAAGAAAATTTAGGAAAATGTTCAAGAGAAAAGCAGGAAAACAGGGATACAGATACAGCGCCATCTCTGATACATAGCATGCACTACAACGGCGACAGTATATATGTGGTTTTTACACGACTTTCGAAGTCCACGCGAGCGAAACCACAGGCAGCAGCTAGTATACTATGACTATGACTAACTTACCTGGCACATTCAACGTACATGTTTGGTTTTTCGTTGGCATAAAAATATTCATAACCTCAATATTTTTATGTTAACGAAAAACTAAACATGTACTCGCGAAAACAGAAATACTCTACAAAGACATCAGAGTCTGCCAATTTCCGATACATAAAGTATGGTTTACTTTATAGGAAATTGGTTACGTAGACTCCTCGACCTGTTTTCCGATGCAGTCTTACGTCTGAAGGAATAAATATCTAAAATCGAGTCGGTGTTTGCTGCGACTTCAATCCTGTTACGGCTGAATCGTAGGTAAATCTCCAGATCTCCGCATTGATTGCTTCAGAATTTATGTTATTCAATTCTATTTTGAATATTTTATGTGCATGTAAGGAACTTGGAGAGACTCGCAAGTTGTGTTGGGAAAGAGAACGCTACTGAAATATTTTATTTTGCTTTAACTTCTATGTGCGTTTATGCCCGCGTGGAATTAAGTCATTCAAATTTAAATGAATGTTTTGTCACTATCATTTAATCGAAAATAGAAGCAGACTATCATTTAAGCAGCAAATTCCCTATGTGTGTATCAAAAATCGAAATGCGTAAAATTAAAAAAAAACCTTTAATAAACTGCACATATAACGAAAAACATAACACCCAGCCTGCTTGTAACGGTAAAATTTATGACATCTAAAATCCCTAGTTATTAATTTTTAAATAAAAATCAAACACCACGAAACAAATTACATAAATTCATAACAACTATGAAACAAATAAACATTTTTTCCCAGACAACCGACAAAATAGAATAACGATTTCACTTTGAATATAACAATATTATTTTAAAGTCTGATTATATCCAAAAGTGATATGGGATTAAAGAAGCCAAAGGTAAAGATGACAAACTTACGTCACCATGGAGGCAAACGTTTAGGTGATATTGAAATAAGATCACGAGCTCCCCTCGTAAAGTCTAGATGTGCTCTTTCATTACATTCCAAGTATCTACTGCCTTCGATCTTCAATTGGACCGTAATTTATCTTCTTTATTGATACATAAACCGCCTGGCTGTCATACGGCGTGGCATATGGTTTGAATTTGGAAAAGTGGCATGATCAATGAGATCGTCTATGAAAAATAGTACTAATCTGAGTAGCAAATAGTTTGGCAAAACATGAAGATTTATTTTGCACACCTCATTTACATCTGGAGAGGTATGATAACAATAAGTTTATAGTAAACACTAAGTCGGTTATAATGGTCTTATCGTCATAATAATTATGATTAAACTAATATGAGACATTAAATATAATAAATTGATCAAAAATATTTATTTTGTTAAGGCAAAATAAGTACTTAAAACTAAATCGCAACAAAGCTTCATTTCAAAATTCTCTTGGCTTGAATTTTAGGTAATGCTTATAAGAATTATTTTCAGTCTCAATTTCGTAGGCGTCTCCAAAGCTAATAGTGCTTAGCGTCACGTGAGCGAAAAGGAATAAAAAGTGTCCGACAAAATGTGATTATCACGGGCCTTTCAAACGTCCAAAGTGTTGTCTTCGAAAAATTTTGGTGAAACTTGAATTTTTTCAGTCTGAACGCACGTTTTGTGATCAAAAAATAGAGTAAAATCTGTGTTTTTGTTTACAATGCCTACAAAGAATTACATCTAAATTGTCCCAGATGCTTGGGAGGAGTTTAGTTACAAAAACACGCACACAACAATAAAAGGTATAAAGAAAAAACTATTTCCAACACGCAACTCCTAATATTTCGTGGGTAAACTAATTTTGATGAAATTTAGAGTACGTATAAAATAGACCCCGAAAAACAAAATTCAAGACTTTGGCAGGATTTCATTATTTGCATGTGTAAATATAATATTACAAAAATCTACAGCATTTATCATGAAAATAAAAAAAAAACAATATAAAGAAATAAATTAAAAGACACAAAATAATGAGATGTCAAGTTTACATTTTAAAGATTATTAGTATTTAGATCTATCAATGAATAGCATAGACCTCACAAACAATGCCTAGCAATCAAATTTCAGAATTTGATGAAGAGGAGCTCTACATAGAAACACATGTCGGACATGGAGGTCAAACTGCCAGACATGTCCCCAGCGATAACGCTAACGACTTGTCTTGAACGTTCTCAGATCATCAATATCAAATTGCGCTTGCAAAGCATGTAGGCAATTCATTAAATTGCAATAGCCTTTGAGTACAGAGTAATACGTTCCTTGCAAGATTGGATCCACACAATTGGATTTGGGAAGGGATCCGTAATTACAACGTTCGTTCTGTTAAGGGCCTGGAAACGTCAACTTGCGAGATTTCCGTTACGTGGAAAAATCAATGTTTGGCTGATTTCAGTTAGGTTTAATAAAAGAGAAATAGAAAGGACTATATAGATCGCATATATAGAGCGCATCACAAATAAAAACATGTTTTGTAAAAGTCTACACATAAACAAAACTGGATTAAAAACTAGTTCAAATAATATGAAGATTATTCCAGACTGCTCATGCATGAGAATAATATCAACACATCAAAGGTAAGTATGAAATATGTGTATAAATTAATAGAATAAAGTAGCTGAGAATAGTACATTTTGCTAAAAGCAAAGTTAGACCTACATAACTTGTTTAATGTTGAAAATAACTATAGTTGTAAACTTTAAAGAGCTCCGGTAATCAGAGAGATCCTGTTATAAAATTCACACATATTTTTTTTGTGTGAAGTGAAAACATTAGGTGAAAACATTACACAAACAACATATAATGATAATTATAATAATAATATCAATAGACGCTTCAAACCACGTCAGTCTGGCCCCATACTAAGTACCCGAGGGACTTGTTACGGGTACCAGACAACGGATATAATTTAATACTTTTATATTATACATATATTAAAGATTATTATTATATGATACACATCGAAAACCCAGGAACATTAAAAAGCTTTTTAGGAACATTAAAAACGAGCTTACCAACTGATCCACTGAGCTTGTCAATATCAAGTATCATAATAATTACACCATTCTTTACTTTGAAATTCAATTTCGTTTCAA
Organism: Cyclargus thomasi; assembly: GCA_026546445.1. Taxonomy (NCBI): domain Eukaryota; kingdom Metazoa; phylum Arthropoda; class Insecta; order Lepidoptera; family Lycaenidae; genus Cyclargus; species Cyclargus thomasi. The sequence goes on along the minus strand of JAOTAV010068641.1, from coordinate 11,024 downwards.
GTTTAATTTCGAAATCCCAAGCAATTTCAAGGGGATCAAATGTAGGGAACACAGACGAGCCCAGACGTGACGTATTACTTCATCAATGACTTACGAGGGGTGTCGACGTGCACTTCCTACAAGGTGTTCGGAACAAGAAGTACATCAATTAATGCTAAGAAACTCCAAGACCATGACTCCCATATGGCAAACTTGCCTTAACAAATTCCATCCGAACAATCCCAAAGCGCTAACTTCGAGATCGATTTACCTGTTAACATATTTGAAACTTCACACAACATTGTATTACTGCAAGCGAATTTAGACGGTAAATAGTTTGTGGAGGGTCGAAACTTGTTTGCAGAATTTAATACTCGGTCCGTCCTATCCGTATTCATTTTAAACATGCATGCATGTTTCTATTCTATGCTAGAGAGCAGCTGCATTTTCTAAGCAGCGATGTAAATAACAAGCCAGCGTGAATTTGTGACATCCACTTAAATGCATGTGCTACCGCTAAATGTAATTGTTCTCTGTTGTTCGCTCTTCTCTTACATCGTGCATTGTAATTATACTTTCATCCTAATTAGCCCTACGAGGCTTAGCACCTAATTTAGCTATTTTGGTGAAGCTTTTACTAAATTCCTTTTTACTTATCGCCAATTAGTATTGGTGCTGGCATTAATTAGCTATGAGGAAAAATACGTATCTTCATAATTGCTTCTTAAAAGTAACTTATTGATTTTGTATTAAAAACAACTTAGTTTCCATTGTTAGTTTTCTTGGTACCGATTTAATCTTTACCAAGGAAGCTTTCTCTCATATAAAATTATGCTTTTATTATCATAAAATGTATAGGTTATTACCTCAAGCTCCTATTAAATGTAAAATAAATTGTCTATTTAAAACCAAGAGTGATAAAGAGCACAATATTTAAAAACATTAATAAATGAGATAAATATATTCTACAGTTAATTTTGTAGCCTCACATCTTATATTTAAAGGACATTAGATTATAATTGTATGTATGCATAGGGATGCATGCAAATGTAGCCAACATTTTAAATTCAGCGCTTTCAACAGTTGAGGTGTTAAATCTTGAGGTGCTGAGACGTCGTACCCGCATAAGTAGCTCATCTCTTTGCAAAGGAATTGGTGATAATTTTACATTCGTGGAAATTTTAAGCGTTTAAGCGGAATCAAAGACTATTTTACTATCGAATTTAGTTTAAGTCCTAATGCGACTAAATTCATGGCCGCTTAAGATCGAATTTACAATCTAAGATGGAATTTCAATTTGTGTGTGATTTTACAGTTTTAGAGTTTCCACTCCTACTAATAATATAGAATGTGGAAAAGTATATTTGAAAGATTTTTTTTATAAAAATAAGGGGGCAAACAAACAAACGGTTTATCTGATAGAAAGCAACTACACTAGCAACTTCAGGGTTGCATGTGGGTTGCCGGCCTTTTAAGAGGGAATACGCACTCTCTTCTTGAAGGTTTGTAGGTCACAGCGGTCCGGAAATACGGCAGGTGATAGTTTATTCCAGAGTTTTACTGTGCGAGGCAGAAAGTTACGCGAAAATCGTACTGTGGAAGACTGCCATTAATCAAAACGATATGGGTGGTAAATTTTTCGTGTAGGTCGATGGCGAAAAGTTACAGGGAATGATTCCGAACAATTTCTCTGAACACTCCCCGTGATAAAGTCTATAAAGGATGCAGAGCGAAGCTACTTCTCGACGCAACTCCAGGGGGTCCAGCTTGATTGAAACACTATGGCAATGAACAATCTGAAGCCCTTCGCTGGATACAATTTAGAGAGAGCAATTGGTATTTAGGTGCCCCATATATTTTAAATGCTGCATAAGACAGAACAGTCATTACAAAATGTATGATTCACGCTCTATAGCTGTTATGTAGATATTTGATTGGCAACATAGTCTGAGATAAATTATCTTCTATGATTCTCTATTGAACATTTTCATTTTTCAACAACTAACCCGGCCACCGTGATGCCACCAGATGGTTTTGTTAATGCTATGTATCATGGTACTGTATGTGATTTTTTTTTCCTGATTTCTTGTTTTTCTTGATTTTTTTCCTGATTTTAATTTGCTAAGAACCTCACCGAGACCTTTCCAACGAATGCAAAAGCGTGGAAATCGGTTGGCGCGTTCTAGGATTATAGCGTCAGGAAGGAAAACCCGACTTATTTTAATACA
>JAOTAV010068630.1:0-13800 GCA_026546445.1 Cyclargus thomasi | reverse complement strand
TTAAATTTGTGTTATTTCGGTGTTTAATGTGTGATAATGGTAGAATATCGAATATTAAACATTCGTTGTCATGCACATGTGTGGACAAGTGATACAACTTTAAGAAAAGTGCTTTTTTGTGATCCCCTCCAAAACTCCATCCGAAGTTTTAGTAAAGCTTCTACCGCTTTACTTAATAGACTGACTTGACTCGGACTGTCTGACGTTTTATCTTTACTCTGATTAGACTTCAGACTTGACGAAATTTATGTAACGTTGCTAAAAATTTTTGGAACAAGAAAATTGGTTTCTCGCCTTTACTTGATACTGGCCATGGTTATAGCCGAATCGCCATATATATAAATAAATAAAAGACGAAGAAGTGCGCGGAATTAAATACCTTTTTATTTAAAAAAAAATAACAATTTTCATCGTCGTCGCAATGACATGAAAAAATGCCACGTCAAGGAGGCCCACAATGGCCGCGTATGTTTAAATGTATTTTGTGTCTGCTCCTGTTTCTCACGAGCATCATATTGTTCCTTTTCGTGTTTTTGATAACTAAAATACTGCCTGTCCTCGATACACCGGTCAAAAATGTTACTCTCCGATACCTCAAATGGATGTAGCATAGTACTCAAAGTTGTTAGTCCCGAAGGTCAGATTTATACCGCCAGCTACCCAGAGGACACTCAGTTGGAGCTCGTCAAGAACGAAGCTATTCAATTCTTCTATTCGAACGGCGAGGCCGCTGCGGCGACGTTTAAACTCGTCAGAGTCTCGGATATTAGCACCGCACACGATTTCCTCACCCTGGCTCAAGAACAGGTGGGTTCCAATGAGGAGATGCTCCTGATAGAGCGGCGAACACCCGAGCCCGGGACGCTTTGGGATCTCGGCTCAGTACGGGCCCCCCAACATAGTGCTATCGCAGCTGCCACGTCTTCCCTGCGCGTAGCTCAGCACGCGCCCATACAACCAGACTTGCAAACCCTTCTATCTACGAACGAGCTGACGTTTGAGTTAAGGAAAATCTTGATAGCCTTGATAGAGGTCGGGGCTCGGTTGGCGGCTGCGGGGAGAAACTACGAGCTGACCCTAGCTCAGCTGATGGCGGCGCTGGACGAACCGCCAGCCGCGCCAGTCAAAGATAATCAAGTCATCACTCCCGAAGACATTGCCGCTCAAAACAACGATTCCACTCCCGCTTCTGCTGAACCGTCTGTAAGCGGCGACGAAATGTTCCGGCGCGCCGACCATTTGCAGAAGTTTTTGGATAAGTTTAGAGTCTGGCGAGCGAGGGCCATCGAACCGGCTAAACCAGAGAACGTGAGTGCTCTCAGAGACCTTGGATTTTCAGAGGAGGATACTAGCGAAGCGCTAAAAGTGACGGGCTCCAACGTTCCCGCAGCTGCCGCGTACCTCATGGGCGAGAGAGGTTCCAGCGTGTTCGAGATTGTGGATGGTCTTCCAGACCGGGAAATCCTGCAAAAGTTACTAGAGAAGCCTCAGATCCAGCGAGGTCTACTTAACACGCGTATGCTGATCGCGTTCATCGGGATGGTCGGTAGAAAGGGCAGCGCCGCCCTATGGCTCAATTCCCCGCACGGCAGTCCGCTTCTAACACAAATATCTAGGACCTACCACGCGGAAAAATACTGCCTCGCCGTTAACCAGTTTTACCGAGGACAAGATTCGGGCTCTACTTCAAGCAAGAATAATTAACTACCTGTTTGTTTTTTTTCAATAAATAAAATTATCACTTTTTACATTTTTTTTAGTTTTACAAGGTCGCATCAGACAGGGATCTTTATAAAGGCAAGAATCTTCGCAGCGTCTGAGATTTCGTATTTGAGCATAACACTCTTACCCAGGACTAGTTATACAATTGCCAGCTTGCAGGAAAATTCCTTACCTGTACTGGAGCGGCGGGGACGTGATACACGACAACGGCTTCGGATGCTACGCGCAGCGCGACCGCCGCGCGCCCATACACGCAGAGGACTCCCACCTGTCGCACTCCATGCCAGGTCTATTCATACTTTACATAATAAGTTTGTATACCCGTCGAGAACTACCACTTGTCGCTTTACATGCCAGGTCTGATCATCATTGCACCATCATCACTGATTCCAGCTGTCTGTGCTACACGTAACAGGCCGCCCATAAACTTAGAGAACCTTCGCCAGTTCTGATCATCATCACCATTACTTATTACAATTTTTCTTGCCTTTATTTAATACACACTAAATACAAAAATGACAAAAACCTTACAGCACATGGAAAATATTGGCAAGGGTATTATGAGTGACACACCTTTGTTCGTAGTAGCTCTAAACCGTCTCCCAGAACTTTGTACAGTTAATTCAATGGTAGTCGAGAGACTAACATCCGATGACTGTTACCAGGTCTGTTGTCGATGCGTGTGACGGTGGACGACGAGGTCTGCGGGATCTTCACCATCACTTTCAAGCCGTTACCGCAGCTCGATCTCAAGAACGTAGTGTTTGGGAGGGTAAGTTAGTACTGAGTGCCCAGTTCTTGAGCTGTACTCTAAAATCTCGAACGAGACTAGTCCTACTCTTACAAACGTGAGGTAACGCTAAAGCTAGGCTTAACAACTGAAAAATAGTATTTCCGGGATTTCCCAGCTTGAAATCCGGGACATGAGTACATTTGTCGTACTTACCTTAGCCATTTTTAGGTATACGTAAGAGAAGTCGCGGAAAAGGATAATAAAACTGAAAACAAACTAAGCGTCCGCGACTTACGCCTTATAGTTTGCACATTTCAGTGTACAATAATGAAGATGCGTATAAAACAAAATTTATTGAATGCATTATTATGATAGTGGGCTAAAAGATATACAGAATGACAAAAAATGTCTGAATTCTTTTGAGAAATAAGTAAGATATTAGCGATTTAAGTTTTCTACCCATCTCTTTCTTTCAAAACGTTATTTAGCATGAACTTTGCATGCAGCTTATAGACTTTGACGTCAAATCAATTTAAATATCTCTTTCTAACTGACCCCTTTAAAGGCCTATAACTTTATTGTTTTCAATGTTATCGAAAAACTAATTGGACTACATCGTTTTTCAATAACGATAGATTTATTTCAACAAAGAGTAAAAAATCATGCATATTCCCTATTATTATACACTTATTCCATTTGAACGTGCAGTTTAAGAGTAAAGGTCCTGTCCATTACTCATTCTTTTTGTTGTATATCGAAAAAATATTAGTAAATATTATGTAATAAATTCATAGTCTGCTATATTGTGTATTTTCAGTACTTTACGTATGCGCTGCGCTTTCACGGTAAACTTTATGTAGCATATAATATACTTTCAGTACATACAATTTAAATAAAAAAAAAACTATCTACCCTGCAAAATATTATGTTACAGGTAGTACGGCCAAGTCGGACGTTCGACGCAATCCGTTCCCTAGGTTGTGCTCTCAGCACATATCCACATGTCGAAATTTCGGCAACCAGGCGGAAAGCCGACGGGGTTTGGATCCATGGCACACACAATACGAAAATTATCAAGCACGGAGTATAAAAAATAAAAGCTTAATCTATAGCAAACCCGACAGGCGTTGTTCTGTCGAGATGTTCATCATCATTAATCACAAATTCATAAAATTTACATTATGATTTCAATTAGTTAAGCCGCTATCGAACACATTATATAACAATTAAGAGTTTGTTTCGCCCCTTAATAATGAGTGCCTCATGGGCTATCCACAACTTATCTGTCAGATGCAGTCAGCAGAATGTTAAATAACTTGAGGACAACCTATCTGACACTTATCAAGAAGTGGTGCAACAGGCCCTTAAATTTTATTTTATATGCATTTGTTTGTATAACTTAAAAGTATTTTAAATATAGACTTATTAGGTTTTTTATTTCTCAGTTTGAATAAATAAAAATCCTATGTGAGAGGCAGGTTTTATTAGAATTCAGTCTTAGAAATAGTTTGTACAGTTTACTTGGCAGTTGCGGTAAAAGTGTGTTAAAACTAACTCAGTAGTTCTTCAGTTCTCGTCCTGTTTTTTAAATACTTGAATACTTTCCTGTAACAATATATTTGAAAATTATTCAAAGAGTCCTCTTAATGTAGATTTATTTTGTTAACTAGATGACAACAGTATCTCCAAAGCATGATAAGGGTATCACACGGGAATTGTACGTTTTCTAGGATAAAAAGTATCCTATATCCAACCCGACACTATTAGCAGAATATCAAAAACAATTCAATAAAAAAATACGGTGGCAGTGCTAACAGAATGCCACAGCCCCCGACCCATGTGGCCCACATACAACATAGTTATTGTACAATACTCAAGTTATACACTCCGTACCATCGAAGAAATTGATACACGATCGTTGACGGACCTACGTTTTTTTGTATGACATAACGCGACCAACTTACTTAGATCCGCAATCAAATTCCGTGATGGTACAATTTGATCTACCCACATTTTATGTTCTAAACACAATAAAAATTTAAATCCTCTCACCAAATAGTCCTCGGCACGTGTCCCCAGTCCGGCGGCTGGTCGGCGAGGCGGGCGAGGTCCGGCCCCACCCCCCGCCTCACCCCCGCGCCCGCCCCCAGCGTGAGGCGGTCCGCGCGCGGGTAGGCGGCGCCGCGCTCACAACCCACCGCCAGGGAGACATGCAGTTTGGCTTCCACCACCCGCCGCAGTGGTAGCACCGCCACCTGTTGAACAATGAATTTTTTAAATAAAAAAAAGAACCTGAAACTCTGACATTGTTGAAGCTCCCTACAGGGGTGTGATTAGATTATTGAGTTATTTATATCCATTGAGATCACATACAATATATTTATCCGAGGTAAATAATAAGGTTAAATTCAGCTAAGCCTGTCTATGGTCTTTATTTTATTCCTCCTGTTCACATGCAAAGACAAAGCATAATGTATGCAAAACATTGTTGTTAGGGAAAAGATGAGATGTGATCCTGACCTTGAGTGATATGTCACCATCGGGTAGCACGGTGTACGCAAGATGTGCGTGCGCGTCCCGCATCGCACGCGCCCAGCGGCGTGCGAGCCGAGCGACGCGTACGCAACGCCGCAGCAGTGCCGAGACGCCATCCGCCCGCGACACCTCCGCCACTTCATACCGCATCGCCTCTGTAGCCAGCTTCACACACATACTTGCAATCGCGTCGTTATCGTCTGAAATACGAATACATAAAGTTATATAGTGTCAAATACTAAAGGTATTTGACACTATATAACTTTATGTATTTTGTGCAGAAGTAGGTCATTTTATTTCTAACTTAGCCACTTTTCAGTGATTATTTTATTTCCTCAAAATAACCTCGCTATACAACTTTAACATTTATATAATTTTGAAAGCCTGCGAAAACGCTGTTAGCTTTGATGGGATGTATGTGACGTCACTAATCGCAAAAGAAACAAGAACTTTTATTTTAGTTTTTTATTACCTTCAATTAATTAAAACTAAGTTTTAAAAATCAATCTTCAATACGAAAAACCTCTTAATTAATAATAAATAATTTGAAAATATGAACATTTTACACCATCTCATGCCGTTGTTTATTTTGGATTTAGTGACATCACAGACTCTCATCATGGCGGACGTTTCGGATCATGTGATATACGGATAAAAAAGGGCAATTTTAAAATTGAAATTATAAATTGATATCGTAATTATATGAACGAAAATCAATATATTTAGCTATTTAATTAATTAAACTATCATAATGATGTATTCTTTAATTTTTATTTTCACAAGAGCAACTAGCCTATTATGTCGGAATCATGGGATATGGTTGCCGAACTATGCTATGCTTAGGCGCGTATTAACAGTTAAAGCATAATACTAAGGCCCGTAAATATAGTCAACACTTAGTGCTTAAATGCGTGATCATTAAAGCTCCCTTGGTATTAAGGGCCGACTATAATTACGGGCCTAAAACACTTTTATGAATGAAAACAGCATCTTTTTTTTAATCATGCTCTTAAGCACTAACCGCTAATTATAAACACGGTCCTTAGTATTAGGCATATGCCCACTGCGTTTATTTCAGACGTCGAAAAATCATATAAAACAACTAACTACTTTCGTGATTGATTAAAACACTCAGGGCCGAATATTAATTGTTAGACTACAATAATCATATTATGTAAAATGTGGTATCAGTCTTGTTATCTCGTCATTAAATTAGGATTAAATCAAAATTAAACCGAACAGAAAGCGTGCGGCCATTTAATATGATATCTTCTTTCAATAAAGTAAGATCTTAAGTACATAATACGGGTGCTCATTGCCGTAGAAGAGACATGCTACGGCACTAACAATCGCTATTGCCTCATAAAAATAGCCGGCAACGCACTTACGACTCCTCAGATGTCGCGAGTGTCAACGGCGACGGCAGTTACTTTCCATCAGGTAACCCATCTGCTCACTTGCCCCCCAAATATCATATAAAAAAAAGTTTACCACTTTCGGAAACAGTTTACCAAATTCTACATGCTACGGCACGAATGGGCCAGCTCGACCGGAGTGATACCACGGTCTCAAAGAAAACTGGAGAGAAATGGCGTTGTGCTGTGTTTCGTTCAGTGAGTGAGTTTACCGGTGGCCCAACTTCCTTAATCCCCTATCCCTATTCACATCCCCTATTCCCTCATATTTTTTTTATATCAGTTGGGCCACCGGTAAACTAAAGCGGTGACCCAATAGAATATATATCATTAAAAAAATAACAAATACACAAGATTTGTGACGTCCAAAAGACGTCCAGCAAAGAAAATGATCGGCAGGTAAAAAGGTAAATAAAGACACTTTGATGTAAAACAACTGTTACACCCATGTATAATGAAGGGGAAAAATTATATAAAAGAAACTGACCAGTTTTAGCAATTTCAACATCGACTGCAGTGATAAGTGTATGTGGTTTCACATCAGCGCCGCCCATGTGCACGCACACACGTACGCGCCCACATAGCAATAGGAACGACCACGCCTCCGCTGAACGCTCCCACTCGCACTCCGGCGTGCTGAAGTTTGTAAGAATTACAAAAAAAAATTAAGGCTGTTGCTTGGCTATTTTTATTTTATTACTATCAAAAAATTAATTGTAGAGAAAAGGTGAAACCATGCAATAGCAGAAACGCGCCTAAAAGCTAATTGTGGCAGTGGAACTTAGCCATAAAGCACTCTAAATATAGTATTTTCTAAAGTGAAGTTTTTTCGCTTAACACGTAAATGGAGGCAGTGAGGGATCCAGAAAATTTGGGAGGCGTTGAAGTGATTGGACGAGGTTTCTTCACATTAAACTGAAAATTAAATTCTCCCACACAACATATGTTACTTCATGTTAGAATGCAACATGGTGTTGTAGCAGTACACCAGTTTTTTTACTTACATTTTAGTTATTAAAACCATAAATTTCAATGTGGTAGACAAACATAAATTTGTAAATATTTAATAAAACTTACCCCATGAATGACAACATTTTGATGGTCTCCTTTACATCAGAACTGGCATCTACATCACTGGTCTCTTTCTCTAATTGCGCAATACTTCGGTTGATGCTCCCGACCACTTGTGATATTGATACATTTGGATCCTGAATAGTATGTTCACTCAATTGTCTTAAAACTTCTATCTTTTCTGGCTTCTTTCCTTTATTTAATTCAGTACTTTGTATCTTAGGTTTTGTTGTTGATTTACTGAAACTGTTAAAATGTAGTTCTACCTTCTGCACTATTTCATTATGTGTTGGCTTTGGTTTTAATGTGTCATGTTTAAGATTTTTTACGTCCTCATCATCTACCTGCATAATTTCGTTGTCAATTTTATTGTTTGTTGTTTTACTTAGTGGACTGTTAGACATTTTTTGCATTTTACTTATAGGCTTTGGGGTAACTTCAACATTTGTTAGGACGTAACTGGTTGTGTTGGTCGGGCTGTAACTACGTTTTCTCGTTTTCGCTTCTGAGTCCATATTATGAATTTCTTCACTCAAGGTTGCACCGGAATCTTTTTCTATAAACTTAATGTCCTTTTCATTTCTAAATAATATTTTGACGGGTGAATCTTTGTTGATGGCAACTTCTTCGTTTGGCACTTGGGATGACATTTCAGTGTTAATTTTAAGATCGTCGTTGGCTAATTTTTCGTCGTCCAAAGTTAAAGCGGAGCCCTGAGTAAGGTCTTTATTTTCTATTGAATTAACTGTTGTGTTGATTTCTGTTTCTTTCAGGCTAGGTACTATATTGTTATCTAAAGATTTATCTGCAAGATTTGGTTCAGTGACATTTGCATTCATATTTATTGTACCAGACCTTATACTAGCAGTTTGACCAAACACAATGTTCATATGCTCGACAATTTCGTAGTCGACGTCGTTTACATAGGATTGGTTATTTAAACTTTTTACATCACATTCCACCATTTTACATGGTAATCGCTTCGTTTTATTTTTGATATTGTTATCGCCCTCGCTTTCTTGTAAACGATTGTATTTGTGAGCATCACAGCTATCAATAAGAGGCAAGACTACATTTTTCAAGGGATTGTCGCTATTAAAAACTATGCTTTCATGTTTAGGTTTCAGTGGTGATGGTTTAATGAGATCAAAAACATTGCATTTTACATTATATTTTTGGACTTTTTCAGTGTTACCTTCTAACGAATCTTGAGCTTCGCTTATAGGTTTGGCGTCCGGTACGGAAGATTTGATATCATTTACTAGATTAAAAGTATCAACTTCTAGGCTTACGTTTTTAGTGTCAATTCTGGAAACCAGCGACGAATCACTTTTTTTGAGACGGCATTGGATTTCTGCTTCTTGACTCACGTCAATTTGGCTTGATGTAATCACATTTGTTTCAACTTCTGCATTACAGGTTGAAGTTGTATTCATGTCTGGAAAGTTGTTTTCGAATGGAGCATCTGAGTTAGGTTTTACGAGGTCATACATCAACTCTTTTAACGAAGCTGGAACATCTGTCAAAAAGGCAGGTATAACTTTTTCTTTCTTGTCATTGGCTGAAGCTATGTCATCAATGGCTGGCTTTTTCAGAGGAGTTATTTTTATTTCTGATTTAATACTAATATCACTTGCTGATTCGTCTTCGAACTGCAAAGTTTTTACAACTTCACCGCTCATCCTGTTAGATTTATGTGTGTCGTTCATTTCATGAGTTTCGATTAGTTCTGACGTATCATCCATGATATCAGTTTCGTCTACTTCAAAACGCGATTGCTGTAAAGCAGCTTTAGCCATCGAAATGTTGTTTAATAAGTCTTCTCGACTTATCGCTATAGATTGTCGCCGTGGAGCCAAACTTAGGCGTTTTGGTTCTTGTAAAGTTTCTTTAGTTGTCTTAATATTTTTTTCAACAAATAGCTTTTCAGATTCATCACTTTTTGTGTTATATTCTGTTTGTTTGATTGCAGATTCTTCATTAATATCGTCAGTAATATCGGTAAGCATTTTCAACAAATCTTTTGTATTGTCTGCTTCTTTAATAGACTTGAAACCTTTAGGATAATTTGATTCTGAAACAATTTTGACACTTTCGTCTAAATCCATGTTAAAATTAGATTTGTCTTCATTAAATTCAGATGCCTCGTCTACATTATGCTTAAATTGTTCATGAGATTTTTTATAACTGCATCCATTAATAGTATGATTTTCATGAATTTGATTTTCCATAAATATGACTGAATCGTTATTTTTGATTTTATCTTCTAGTTCATTTTCAATATTTTGGATGGTTTTACTTTCAATAATAATGCTTTCTCTACAATTCGTTTCATTTGACACTAAAACAGGATCCTCTGGCTTAGTTGTATTACTTATGTCTTCCTTTCCGTCAACTTTCGATAAACGGTATTCAACAGAATCCGATGACATACTGAGAAGTTCATCAAGCAAAAAATGCTTTGGTTTTTGTTTATGGATATCGTAATTTATGGTTGTATCATTAATACGAGTTGTAGGTTGGTCTACTTCCATTCTTGTAACTATTTCATTGTTACAGCTGTTTACACTTGTTTTTTCTACTTGCTTACTTGTGATTGCTTGATATAGTGAAACATTTATTTTTAATTCAGATTCACAAGTTAAATATTTAGATGTATGATCATGTTTATCAAAGTTTCTATTGTTGTTTTCTTTGTTTAAAAGTTCATCTGATTCTTTTTTAATGTCTTGATTATCCAAAGTCTTTATAACCAACGAAGATTTATCACAATCAATAACTTTTTCTTCAGTACCGTAAGCTTTAATATCTGCAATTGAATTATTCTCTTGGGAAATTGTTTTATGAGCATCTAGTTTTTCATCATGTACACAATTTGATAAATCAATATTTCGCTTTGATGTACTTTGTTCTTGTAGACTTATGTTAGGTTGAATTGATGATTTTTGTAAAGAAAAATCTGTACATTTTATGTCATCGTTATGAACTCCATTAATTTCCATGATTTTAATACGATCAGAAGACTTGTAATTGACATCAAAGATAGTAGCCGTTTCGTGATTTTCAGTAGTTGCGAGCTGACTTTTATCATAATTTTCTTTTACTATTCCAGTATTACGAGAAGCGGAAGCTTTTTCGGTAAAAGCTTTATCACTAGTTACATTTGAATTATTTTCTAATCCGAATTCTATATTACTTCCATAGTCTTTACTAATTTTATTTATTAAAGGTGGTGTCATCGATTTATCACACGATGATTTATGGTCAAATAGATTCGTATTTTGTTTTGTTGGTGCCACACTCGACATATCTTCTTTTAATACGGACTGCTGTGTTATTTTTTCTTTATCATAGTTAATTTTAGTAGGCAGGTCTTGTGTCATAGATATATCACACGAAGTTTTGTCAAAGTTTACAGTTTTATTTTTTTCAGGATTTTCATTCATATCTTTACTTTCTTTATCTATATTTTGTTTAATATCAATATTGGTAGGCAAACCTTGAGTGACAGATATGTCACAGGAATCTTTATCGTATATTACTGTCCTGCGTTTTTCAGAATATTCTGTGTTTGTGTCAATTTTAATAATTGTACCTGCTACATCCAAGTTTTCTTTAAAGTTAGCATTTGTAGGTAACGCTTGAGTCACAGACATATCACAAGAATCTTTATCAAATATAATTGTCCTACGTTTCTCTGAATTTTCAATAGGGGCAACATTACATTCGACTATACACTTTTCCAAGTTTTCCGTTAGATTAATATTTGTGGGTAAGACTTGAGTCAGAGATATGTCACAAGAATCTTTATCAAACAATATAGTTCTACGTTTTTCTTTATTTTCGTTGCTAACACTTTTTCCATCATTTTCTTTGCTTTTTTCCAAGTTTTTTATTAGTTTATCATTTGTAGGTAATACTTGAGTCACAGACATATTACAAGAATCTTTTTCAAATATAATTGTCCTATGTTTCTCTGAATTTTCATTTGGCGCAACATTACATCCTTCGATACATTTTTCCAAGTTTTCCATAAGATTAATATTTGTGGGTAAGACTTGAGTCAGAGATATGTCGCAAGAATCTTTATCAAACAATATTGTTCTACGTTTGCCTGAGTTTTTGTTGTTTGCAATGTCATTAATTAAATTATTTTTTTCTATGTTTTCTATAAAATTAATGTTTGTAGGCAAAGCTTGAGTCAACGATATATCACATGATTCTTTATCAAATATGATTGTGTTACGTTTTCCCGATTTTTTTGTATTCGTAAACTTATTGTCAAATTTATTATTATAGTTTGTTTCCTCATTTTCTTTTATAAAATTTATTTTCGTCGGCAAAGCTTGTGTCATTGATATGTCACAAGATTCTTGATCAAATATAATAGTTCTGCGTTTTTCGCCATCGGAACTCTTAGCGCCCATAAGACCATTACCACATTCATTGTCTGTGACAATAATATTCAATGGAACGGCTTGTGTAAGAGATATATTACTTGAATCATCATTAAATACAATTGTTTTTCGTTTTTGGGTAGTGCTGTCTTTTTTAATTTTGTTGTTTACAACATTTGGATCATCAATGGCAATGTTTACATTTATATTAGTAGGTAAAGCCTGTGTCATGGAAATATCGTGAGCGTCAGTGTCAAATATTATTGTATTTCCATCTGACAAATTTTTTTCAATATTAAAATTGATATTAGACTGCAGAGGTTGTGTCACTGATACATCACAAGATTCACCTGCAAATATTATAGTTTTTCGTTTATCAGTGTTTTCACCCTGTAACTTGTTATCCTCATTTTGTTTTATGTTATTAGCTACTGGTTGAGTCATAGATATATCATGAATCACATCTTTACAATCTTTATCGAGCAGTGTTTCTCGCTTTGCTGCCATTATATTGGATGAAATAGCTTGTGTAAAAGATAGTATATGACTTGTATCACACATATCAAAAGTATTGTTGGCGCTATTAACAGCCATCTTATCTGTAGAATGCATGGAAGCACAAGAATTAAAATTAGACTTTGAAATATTCTGGTCAATAAAGTTAGGCAAATCATCATTTACATCCAGTATTATAGTTTTCCTTTGTGGGGCATTTGGTAATGATTTCCGAGAATTCTCTTTACCATCAGAAATATTACTAGTAATAGATTGAGTTGTCAATCTCTTTCCATCAAACACTAATACTTCATCAGAGACTTTGTTAACAGCAAATGTTAATGATTCTTTTGGAGCTACATATGGATTAAAAACCATATTCTCCTTATCATTAGTCCAGTCTTCATCTGCTTTGTATTTACTTTGTTGTAAAGAATTTTTAGCAGCATCCTGTACTTTGGGACTCTCTATTGTGTCAGTGATTGACATTTCTGACCCATCGTGGTGTACTACACCATGTGTTGCATCCAAATCTCCTACTTCAATATACCCAGAAAAGTCCTTTCCAGGAACCATTGGTCCAGGGCACATGGAGCTGGGCTTAGATCTCTCCAAATCATTCTGAATCTCGTCTAAGTCATCACATTTGCTAGAATTCAAAGGTTGCATAGCAGAAAAATTCATACTGATGGGGTTTGTCATGTCCTCCAGTACTGGACATTGGATATCATTACCAAAGGGCTTGCTCAATTCAGTTAAAGCACTTTGTTCAAATTTGGACTGTGATGGTACAAACTTTAGATCGTCTGTCATACATTCAAGTGATGCTAATTCCTGTGTCAAGTTTATTTTGTTAAATGAGGCTTGGAACTGTTGGAGAGGGTTAGCATGTATGGTTCCTCCGAGGTCAACCGCTTCTACCTCTTCAAACTGCTGATCAAATATTCGTTTTCCAATATGCTCAATAGTGTGTCTTGGAGCGTTCTCTACTAAATTGTTCTCGTTTCCAGATGATTCTAAAGACTTGTTGTGTTCCTCATAAAAGTTTCTCCATGTTGTAGTTGCTTCATTAGTAACAAATTCACTAAAAAAGTAAAAATTCATATACAAGCTGCAACAAGATAATACTTTATGGTGCGTATGAGTCCCCTTTACAATTCACTGTGAAAGTAGTAGCCCAAAGTGTATTTACTTTTACTGTTATATGGTGTATGATGCTTGTGTCGTTTGTCGATGTAAATTGTAATGTACATGTAAATTGTATGTCTAAGGGAGGGAGTAATGACAAGGAAGTTTCGGTAGAAAAAATAAAACCCAAAACTGATCATGATTATGCTTCCTTCAAGGTCGGGGTGGCGATGAGCAACTTTTTAAAACTTTGCGATCCCGAGGTTTGGCCAATAAATGTTGAGTATAGCGAGTGGATTTGGTT